>JAXGGA010007031.1:0-65432 GCA_038373865.1 Uloborus plumipes
AAACAATATAATATTGTTAAAGGCACACATTAACAATTAAAATTTCTTGTAGAGTTACAAGGCGTGTTTAAAAAATTTAGTCAATTGTAAATGTAACTATGAAAAGGTGACTTTATTTAAAATTTTAAAGTATCTATTGGAGTAATGGCTGGAATAAGAGGAATATCTGACTTTTAGCAAATGTTTGATTAAAAAAGAATTTTTTTTTACCCTATTCATTTTTCTACATTTCCTAGAAATATGAAAAGAAAACAAAAATACAATGAAAAGTATGCATGGAACCAGTTAGTTGGTTTCCATACAAACTACGCATAAACAGGGAAAAAAAACTTAAAACAGTGAAACCAGTTAACTTGTTCCTAATCATTTTTATGAAATGAAGCTTAATGAATAAACGGGGGACCAAAGATGATATCGAACCTTTCAGCTATAATATAAATGCCAGAATTATTTAGTCACGTAAAATTAGCACACACTGACAAGAAAAATAAAAAAAAAACTTCATATTAAAAAATTAAATTACATTCTTTGAATATAAAAGATGTTTCGAAGGTGATCCCCCCCGCTTCCCTCTTTTTAATTCATATGTTTAACATTTTGATTTTTTCCTATTTCAAAATTCGCTTTTATGTTTTAGTGGACAAAGTGCTTTACTAAGCATCTTGGCTCATTTGAATCTTTAACCCTTAGTTTCATTCAGCTCAAAGACCTGTAGAACCTTTTTTAATTTTTCTGAGTTGTTGAGTCTCTTTTGTATTACATTTATGAAATAAAATAAAATAAAAATCCGTACGAGTTTTTTCTATACTACGTAGTTCAAATCACGGGTCAGCAAGTATGATTTTAATTGAGGTCCGGGTCCGGC
The DNA here is from genome assembly GCA_038373865.1 of Uloborus plumipes. Taxonomy (NCBI): domain Eukaryota; kingdom Metazoa; phylum Arthropoda; class Arachnida; order Araneae; family Uloboridae; genus Uloborus; species Uloborus plumipes. The sequence continues at coordinate 866 of JAXGGA010007031.1, forward strand.
ACTTTTGAAAATTTTTATCAAGGTCCAGCAAAAAACTCTCATTCTTAGCTCACCATTAAAACATAAATCAGTGTAGCAATTACTTAAAAAAAGCTTGAAAAAATAGCAAAAATTGTACCTTAAGATAGTAATCCCAAGTAGCACAATTCGTTTTTTAAAGGTTGTAAAATGGTTATTAACGTTGTAACAACGGATTAAAAACGTTTATAAAACGTTTAAACGTTTTTTGTGCTACCTAGGAATGCCTGCATAAAATTAATTTTAAACAATGTGTTCGTGTAATTTAGACTTTAGAAATAATTTTTGGCGGTCTAGCTTTTGGAGGACCCTCCATATTCCGGACATGGACCAAGGTCCCCTTGTTAATTACTGCTATTCTGGATACTGCCCTGGTGTCCGTACATACATAACATTCTTTTTTTTTTCTTCCTAAGTACTGCTCACACTTGTTTTAACTTCAGTACGCCTTCTACAAGATTATACAAAGTAAAATATATTTCGCATAAATACTTATACACCATTACTTTTCAAATAATATTTTCATGAAATTTAAGTCCTTCTGATTTCAAAGCACCCATAATCAATCCATGCGCACAATGCATTCATTAATTCACATGTGTGTGAAAATTGTAACATGATATAATCATGGGCTCCGGCAGAAGCATACGCGGGGGTGGAGTGGGGTGCAACCGAACTATTTTTTTTACTAAGTCAATTATTAAAAAAAAAATTACTAAAAAAAAAACAAAAAAAAAATTTCTACCAAAAATTCACTCAAAATACTTTTTTTTACTAAAACAATTAGCAAAAAATTTTTACTAAAAAATTACTAAAAACATTTTTTTCTGCTAAAAAAATTACTAAGAAACTTGTTTTTATGCTAAAAATTACTGAAAAAAATTTTTTAGTAAAAATTTTTTTCCCAGAAGCCAAATGGCACTTGTTTCCCCCTTCCAGCGTCCATGGATATAGTAATCATACTATTCATTTCGTGCAAATTCTAATATCACCTCAAAAGCAACTGAAATTGAACTGCAGAAAAAAATGTATAAAATAAAATAAAGGCAGAAATTAGATTTAAAATAATCGGTAACTAACTTTGAGAAAGTGGCTCCCATTGGTCCGTCAGAATCCATGATACTTTGCGCGTAACCATGGAAACATCATTCGCACGCTCCGGGTAGGAGGAGCAAGAGTTGCTGACTTCGAAATAAGTTATGTCTATCAATAACTCAGAGCATCATTTCAATGAAAGGAACTACCCTTTTAATCATCCATGACATAAGTAAGGTGAGTTAATTTTATTAGTGGATAATGTGCATATTCTAATGTATTTTAAAACGGCTCTCTTTGAAAAGGGTTATGTATACTAGTGGACTTAAATCAGTTTTTTGAAGAATTCATCATTTAACATTACATAACGAATTATTGTATTTATTTCTTTGACTTAAATCACATTTATTCAGATTTTATCTTAAACTAGCTGACCCGGCCACGCGTTGCTGTGGCTAAGGTATGGGTTAAACTATAATGTTTCAATAGCAACGAAAAACTTTATTACCGTTATAGAGATCAACTTTATATAAATATGAATTTGAGGTCAAAATATGAAAACAATCGAACAAAAATTTACATACATTACATTTTATTACAATACAATTGAAATACAAAATCACAAAAAAATGAATATTGTATAACTTAAAAACCCGAAAAGGTACAATATTTACGAAACAGTCAAATTTTGAATCGCAAACTATGAGGTGTATATTTATGTTACAAAGTAATGTGACTGTAAAAATAGTGTGTATAGAAATAATTTTAATCTTCGCACCTAAATAAAAGATATATAAAAAAAGTTTTACTGTTATTTGCGAATTTTACCTGTGTAGAATTGAAAATTAGAGTGATTTAGTTAAAAATTTTATATACTGAGCGAACTACCGTACTACCTACGGTTATAAATGTGCAAATTGTCGTCCAAGAATACATTTGAATCGTTTATTTCGAAAAAGTAACATCTCTATTTTGATCTCCTCTGTCTCTTTAGAAAATTAAACAGCGCACGGTTATATTTTTGAATGTCATAATCAATGAAAAATGCCTTTAGTTAAGTACACAATTACTGCAATAATTTACCAAATAACCATTGATTATGACATTCAAAAATATAACCGTGCGCTGTTTAATTTTCTAAAGAGACAGAGCAGATCAAAATAGAGATGTTACCTTTTCGAAATAAACGATTCATTTGTATTTACTAAGGAAAAAAAATAAAAAAATAAAAAATAAGCTATAATAGTAGTAATTTGAAAACTTATGAATGCAGACAGGTACGTTTAGAAAATACAATTCTGAGCAAAATCACTCTAAATTTTAATATTACACAGGTAAAAGTTCAAAAATTACAGTAAAATCTTTTTTATTACAATACAATTGAAATACAAAATCACAAAAAAATGAATATTGTATAACTTAAAAACACGAAAAGGTACGATTTTACGAAACAGTCGAATTTTGAATCGCAAACTATGAGGTGTATATTTATGTTACAAAATAATGTGACTATAAAAATAGTGTGTATAGAAATAATTTTAATCTTCGCACCATAAAACAGTACATTTTCCCTCCTAAGAATTTGTTTTTTGAATAGTAAATACCTGAACGATATGTATTGTTGAACGATAATATATTGTTGAACGATAATTTGCAAATTTATTGCTGCAGATGGATACGCTTAGCAAATACAATTCTGACCTAAATCACTAAAAATTTAAGTATTACATAGGTAAAAGATCACATAATGCAGTGAGCCTTTCTTTGTCTAAATACACCTGACATAAAAATCCCTAAACAATATGAATATTTTATAACTCAAAGCTCGAAAAAGGTATGATATTTTTCACTAAAATAATTTTCTAAAAAAATATTTGTACCTAAACATGAGTGAAAAATATTTTTAAAACATACAAAATAGCATATGTTAAGTATATAAACTGCTTTAATAAATTGAATTAAGTAAAGGAGAAGTAAGCAAATAATACATTTCCGAACATTGATTTAATAATACTTACACGCACAATTTAAATTAAGAGAATCGGGACGAATATGCCAGAAACCGATTCGACATCCTTAATCGTTACCACTATTGCTTTTTGCTTCCGAAGCAACTGACAACCCAGCAGCAGATTTTATCTTATAGAAACCAAGAATACAGAAAAACTAGTAGCTAAATAAATAATTTGCCATAAAAAATATATTGCGGTCCTAAATTGAGATAAAAACTATCCTATCATTTAAGTTGGACCAAACTGAAACTGCGTGCAAAATTTGGTTAAAATCGGTTCAGTAGCTGAGGAGTCCATTGGCCACAAACACAGGGACACGTAATTTTTATATATTAAGATGTATATATGAATTTCATGTGAATATTACTTTTAATTTATTTAACATTGCATGAAGAATTATTACATTTATCAATTTAACTTAAATCATTTATTTATATTTTCTCTAACATGTATGTATTCATTTCATGTGAATATCACTTTTATTTATTTTTATTTTTTTAATGCAAACTATAAACAAAAATCATTTTAAAATAAAGTTTGATTTATTTAAAAAAATATCTTTGGCAACGAAATATGATATCGTTTGAGTTTAAAACCGATCAAAATTCATGATTTGATAATAATTACTAAATATTGGTTTAATATTGTAAAATTATATTATATTATCGTTATTATAACATTTGCTATTGTTTAATAATTAAAAATAAAAAATATATAATATTCACATAAAATGAATACATACATATTAGAGACGTCAGTCATAAATAAATGATTTAAGTGAAAGAAATAAATCTAATAAGTCATTATACAATGTTAAATGATGAAATTTCTTTTAAAGAAAAAAGTATCCAGAATTAAGTCCACTAGAGTATAGTGCAATCATGCAATGATGTGAGATGTAAATAAAAAAATTAATATGGTATTAGTATAAAAAAAGTTTGATGAATGAAGTTTTCAAATTAGTTAAGTACATTATTATGATTTATGAGTGTAAGAATACACGCATAAAGAAAAATCATAGATGACTAAGTAAATTAACGAAAAATTCACGTAAAAGATGTCGTAAGGGATATTATTATGTTTTTTTTTCTTTTTTTTTTCTTGGAGTAAGGAAAATTTTTTAATGTGAACGAGCAAAAATTTCCGAGGACCGCTCAAATTTTCTACGGACCGGCTCTGGACCACCGGCTCAGAATCGCTAGAATAGATAATTTGAAAAATATTAGTAGTAAAACTGAAATGCGTGAATTGTTCATTTAATATTGTATGTACAAAATGCTCGGTAGGACACGGTATTGGAAGCACGGAGCTTTCTTCAAAATACCTTTCATGTAACTTAAATGAAAAAGCAAAATCAATAAAGCATAAAATTGTCCAGAAAACTTTGTTTTCTGTTTATTGACATTTTTTTTTTTTCATTTCAATCATATTTTAGCATAAAGCGTATTTGATCCTTTTTCATTTACCTTTCATATTGTCACCATTTTTAAAGAGATCTTATCAGCTCAAAAAAGCAGCTAAATCTAGGTTAAAATTTTCAAGTGCAATTTTTTTTTATTGGCCTTAACAGTATCTCGTTGAAAACTCAAAAAATCAGCATTTTCAATTTTCGTGCTTTTACCAAATAGATTGTTCCCACAAAAATTAGTTGAAACATTATAACTGACTTCTCCCTTTACGACAGTTAAGTTTCTTTAAAGTAACGCAAAATTAAAGTTCTATCTTAGGTATCAACAACTATTTCTTACAAAAGAATCTTGTAAAAATTATTATTTTGACCGTCTGTACTAATTTCTTTACTCCACAAGCAACAAGAAGAAAAGGCTAATTCATAGTTTTAAATACGGGGAAAAGTAGCACAGACATTGGCCTCTAGGCACGGCAAATAAGGGAGACAAGAGAACGGTCGCACCCCCGAATTGTTTTGCTTAGAGTAATAAGAAATTGGTAAACTTTATTTATAAAAATCAAAAATCAAAAGGAAATAAACTCAATTATTCTCAATCAATAATAGTTGATGAAAATAAAGATATTTTAACACGTGTGTTACTTGTGTTAACAAAATAAAATAAATTTTGTATCATTTCAACCACCAGTAATCACGATAAAATGTATATGAATGGGAAAGAATGAAATTTCCTAACTGTGCTCATTAATTTCGTCGGCACCATGCTAAAATTACGAATGGTGAAATTGGCACTTTTCGGGAGAGCCAAAACACTGAATATAATTTTTTTCCACCTGACGTGTTTGGTTATTTTTTAATATTTTTATGGATATCTTTAAGTGTAAAACTATCGTTTGAAGGTATCATTTTAGTTTTAACTATTTGTAAAATTCGAATTTGAAAAACGAACTTGAAAAACGCGATTTTTCACATTCGTTATTTTATCATGGTGCGGACGATTTGTCAGCATACTGTGTATTGCATTAAATCACCTATTTTTTTTTCTTAAGATTAAATATATTTTGCGATCGTTTCCTATTTACCAAATGTATTTCATTCAAAACTGATTTAATTCATAGTTAAGTAATTTGCCCCCTCAAACAAAATGCTGAAATGCCGCCCCTGTTGGACACATGTATAATAAGTAATGCAATAAATCTAAGTAATGCAATCCCTGAAATGTTTTTCTAAATATTGATTCATATTAAAGACACAGCCGTCATTATTACTTCATGTGAAATTTTATTAAATTTAAGAACAATTTTAATTAACTACTTTGATGAAAAAATGGATGATCTTTAATTCATAAATAGGTATTATAAATTCTGCCGTCCATCTCGTCTAGTGGTCAGAGTAGCCTGGCCGGGATGGAGGAGCCCTGGGCTGAAATCCCGGCTCGGGCATGGATGTACTTTATCTTTCCTATCCTTGTCCTTTCTGTCTGTGAATGTGTTGTTATGCTGTGATAGGTTGCCTACCCTTCAAACGGGTCCCTATGGCATATGTGTACTGTGGAAATCGGACTTCACACCAAATTACGGTACAGTTGAATGAGTGAAGCAGCGCACCCCAAATTGTCATCCTAGGTGGAATAAGACAACAACAATAACATATTATAAATTCTGATTATGGAAATCTTGTTTAAAAAGGAACGAAAATCATTCTGTATCAAGCAGTAATAACCTAGATTGAGAATAACTTGATTTCTCGTTTTCTCGTTCATATCACCCCTTGGCAGTTAATACTTTCGAGATTCGACAATCCCCCTGGGTTTATTAGTGGCTAGTACTTGCCGCTGGGAAGTTGTGTATGATTTATTTTTTAATATGTCATGCACCAAACTTTGCCGCAGTCAAAGAGTTGATGAAGAGAGAGCAGTCATTGAGTGGAAATATGTAAAAATACCAATTGAAGTGATTAGAAACGCGTTGGATATTATTTTTCAACTTTATCAGCTGTGTTTGAACACAATGGCCAACCTTTTGAACACATTCGCTCTTTTCTGCACTGGCAGGGGCGCCCCGAACTAAAATTTTTGGGAGGGGGGAAATTATCAATTTGCCGAATTAAACTCCAATTTTACCGAAGGATAAAATACAAGCATGCACACCTGTCGTACATGCATAACATTTGGTGAGAAAAAAACGGTAGGCATCTTTACAAAACGATTCTAAAGACTATAAAGAACAACTAATCTCAATGTTGCAATTTATTGTCTTCAAATTGCCGAATCGTCAGGAAAATGTGCCGAATACGGAAATTATTGGGAGGTCTCAGTGACCTCCCATCAGGGTGCTCCTGTGCACTGGTTTGGTTTATTTTTATGTTTGAAGCTTTACTATATCATAATTATTGTTCGAGTTATAGTCGTTCTAAGATTGTATATATTTTTGTGGGATACTGTATGTTGTGTAAATTTTGAAAAAATGCTTTATCATAATACAAAAGTGAATAAAGTAATAATAGTCAAAGATAAAATCGTACTTAATCTGGGTAGGATTGATAAATTCATTTCAAATGTAGGCACTAAATACGTTCTGGCGTGCATCAAAATCTTTTTACTTTTGACATGAAGCAGCTATTGTGCACGTGCTATTGAAAAAAAGAAACTGGGAAATTATACTTGGGGTTTTCTGTATCAGCAAGAAAACGATCCCTCTTTTCCCCATTTTATTCTTTTGCTTATTCAGGTAGGGGAGAAAATCTTGACTTCATCCTCGTAGTTATCGATTACTTTACGTTTGAAAAGGTTTTATTGGAAAAGATGAAATGATTGCAATTAGTTATTACCATGACATGTGTTCAGTTTCTTTTTATTTAATTTTTAGTTATGGTTGCATTAATGAAAGATGTACGTTTAGATGGCCACCAAGACTTTAGAGATGAGCAAGAAGTTAATGAGACAATCGCATAAGAGTGGTTTTGAAGCTTCGCGTGAGGGACTGTCCATAAATGAGTCACACTTTTCCCAACATTACATATTTCACCTCCATATGTCATGAGTTGTCACTCTTCACATTCCCCCCCTTTCCTGTCATACACTGCGCTATATTACATTTATAAAAAAGTGTTCTTTCATTCCAACCAAAATGTTCGATGTCGACCTTTTCGTCCCCTCCGTGTCACAAGCTGTCATAATTTCAATACCCTTTCCCCTCTAAAAGCCTGACACCATTTGTAGGTGATGCTTGAACTTAACTTCTACCTGTATACTGTCTGTAGCAGATGTTCTCAACCTTTTCCTACTTGCGCATACCTTTTTATGTATCATTAACTAGGCGTACTCCCTGAAAAAACATGGTTTATTAAACTGTTATACAGGGTGTCCACTCCAATCGTGGACCAATAGCTAATTTCTAAACCGTTAGAGATAAGCATATAGTTTATTTAGGAAAAAATCTCCAAATTACGAAAGGAATTTTGGGTCTATTCAATGTTTTTCAAAAATTCAAATTTTGAAGGAGTTACGAAATTTAAATTTTTATACAGCCCCCCAGTCCTATCAATCATGTCTAGTAAAACATTCTTGACACTGTAACGTTTAAAACTAAAAAAAAATCACTCTTCTACCACAAAAATTGACCGAGTTATGACGTTTTGAAAAATCAAGATTTTGCATTGTCTCATGACGTCATCGAGGGAGAGATCTCTCGATAACGTCATAAAACAATGCAAAATCTTGATTTTTCAAAACGTCATAACTCGGTCAATTTTTGTGGTAGAAGAGTGGTTTTTTTTTAGTTTTAAACGTTACAGTGTCAAGAATGTTTTACTAAATATGATTGATAGGACTGGGGGGCTGTGTAAAAATTTAAATTTCGTAACTCTTTCAAAATTTGATTTTTTGAAAAACATTGAATAGACCCAAAATTCCTTTCGTAATTTGGAGATTTTTTCCTAAATAAACTATATGCTTATCTCTAACGGTTTAGAAATTAGCTATTGGTCCACGATTGGAGTGGACACCCTGTATTTGTTAATGCAGTAGTGCTCATATCCCAGTGGTATTCGGAGGGGGAGTAGTGATGCACCCCCCGAATACCCTCCAAGAACAAGAGGCCACAAATAAAATAAAGAACCCCCGTGGATGGGAACCACTGGTTAAAGTTGAACCGTTAACTACATATAAGTAATTTAAATTAAAAAAAATGAGTATTTTATCATATTTGAGTTTTTATTACTCGAAAATAAAAATCAATAAATCTGAAGAAATAATGGAATCTCTGAGCTTTTTTTTTTCTTTCCAGTAAACATTTGGCTTCAGCTTTTAGTCAAACACAACCGAAATTCATCCTCAATAGCTCGAGATTGTTTCTCTTTACGTAACTAAACTCGTCAAACTCTTTTTCGGAGTGTTGAGTAGTCGTAAACCTCAGAAGGTATTTCACGATATGATCTGCTAGTAAATTGTATTCTTTTTCAAAACCAGTCACGAAGTTTATTAAAAAGAAAAGTAAATAAGAAAGGAAGGTTGCAATACTTTTGCTTCAGTGTAAGATCGCACAATATCAATTAAATTTTTGTCACAATTAAATTCCAGCATCATCAGTACAATTTCATATTCTGTTTTTCAGTTAACCGCAGGCAATTTAGAAATGTTCGCTTTCCCACGTTGATAACCATGTGTACGACATTTTTTTTTTGGCACACTGTTAGAGATCAGGAAATCTTTAAGGTAAATTTTACTGTAATTGGTACTCTACAGTACTGAGAAAATTTTACAGTAAATTGTACTGAAAAAAGTAAACAATCGCAGCTTCAACTGGTATGGGGATGGGGAGATCGGGGCATTGTGGCACTCGGGAAATAGTAGGACAAATGGGATTTTTCAATTATTAAAAATTAAAAGACGGACACTATTTTTAGTTAACATATTTAGCCAAGCCGTAGATACTAACCACATTCCATCTTTTAGTGAAAATGTAGCCCTTTTATTTTTCTTATCACTGTTGTCTAATTTATGCAAGTTTTACTACTTTGAATTTCAGGTATAAATTATGCCTCAATGATCAATACCAATGCATGAATTTAAGCTAAAATTTTCTTAATTGTATGCATGCAATGTTCTTTGTTCAATTAATAATGTTGAGCAACTTTTAACCCTTGATATAACAATACTGTAATACAACCTAAAAATAATAATACACCTTATTCTTAATTAAAAACAGTTCACTTTGTGCGAAAATAAGTAAAAATCAAAAAACAACGTCTAAAAGCACAAATGGGTCGAATTAAAATTGACAAACATGTTTCAAAGGCATAAAGTCTCCTTCTTCAGTGCCAAACAAGAAATGGGATTCTTGCTTGTCACTGAAGAAAAAGGATTTATGCCTTTGAAACATGTTCGTCAATTTTAATTCGACTCATTTGTGCTTTTAGAGGTTGTTTTTCGATTTTTACACCTTATTCTATCTCCAGGCCCGTCATTTCAAGTTTTTCCAGGGGGGGAGGGTCGAAGGGTGCAAACACAATGCATTGTAAAACTACAAAATATCACCCTCACTTGATTTCTCAAAGTCAGGGGGGTTCAATTGACCCCCTCCCCCCTCTGACCTCCATAAATGACGGGTCTGTCTATCTCCAACATTTCCGACAATATAAATAAACGTTTTACATACACTAATGTAAAGTAGTGTAGAATATCAAAATTTGAAATTAAATTATTGATGTGGCTATTGAATTTAATGAGGTTTTATATAAACTGCATTTTCAGTGGCATTTACATGCATCTGAAGAGTGCATTTACTAACCCATTTATCTGCTGATACTCTTATATTATTACGAAAGAATATTTCTTATGAACTGTGAACTAAATACATTATTTTGAGTTTTTGTGCTTCTAAACATGTAGTATTACTGTGAAATTAGTAAAAAACTATATATCTTTGGGCAGCTCAAAAATAACAAAATAAATATTACAATTTTCAGAAAAACTTCTGATATTTTCCAAAGTTAAAAAGTAGTTTTGATTATCTATTGCTTTCTATCATTTTCATTTTCTTATCCTTTATTTTCCGTTACTTAATCATTTTCAACGCGCAGCAAACGTTATTTTAAAAATAATTTTGTAACTCTCACATGTGCTTCATTATTATAACTGTTTTTGAGTCTTATCGTTCAAAAACTGCTTTCACTCACATATGTTTTGTGTATTATGTGCAATTCAACCTGTATTTAATAGAAATGATATGTTGTCATAATATAACTGATTTTTATCAGCGTTTTTTAATGTCCCCACTAGGGATGCACCGATAAGCAAATTGGCCGATTACCGATTACCGATTAATCGGCTAATGATAATCGGCCGATTGATCGGCAGAACCGATTAATGATCAGGATTATTATTTTTAACATTGCAAATTTCTCCATCACTGTTTTTTCCTCCCTTTCTTTTTTCCGATTTTAGAAATAGTTTCTTATTTATTTCTGAGAAGATTTGTTTTTCTCCAATTTTCCCAAAATACATAATTTCAAAATTTTATCAAATTTATTTAAAACATTTTTCATATTTTTGAAAATAAAATTACATAAACACCCTAAAAATGAAAATTGTTTAAAAAAAATGGGGGGGGGGGGGGGGACTGTGGTGAGCACTTTAGTTTAGGAGTGTTCTTAATTTAAATTTATTTTTTAATTATAAGTAGCCACTTCATTTAAGATTTTTTTTATTTCAAAATTACAGGTTATCTAAAAGTATTTAGCTAAGGAGAAAAGTATCGACCCAAAAAAAAATGTTGCAACATTGTCAAAATGTGTATATTTATTCAAAATAGGAATATTAAATTATTAAATCATTTTTATCAACTGAGATAATTATTTTTATTATTATTATTATTATTATTATTATTATTATTATTATTATTATTATTATTATTATTATTATTATTATTATTACTGCTATTTTGTATTTCAGTCTTTGAATTATTACTTTTTTATTTACTCCACTCCACTTTCGTACTACATGTTATACTTGTGTTTGCAGAAAATTATTTATTTCTTGCTTTTAAATTTACTCATCATAATTTCTTGTTCGAGCATCCCTGAAGTAATTTGTTTTTAAGCATTTGACTGATTGTAAATGAAATATTTATGCTTTCGCATTCCAATTTAAAAATTCAGGGAGTCAACAGAGGGTTTTCTTTTAATGTTTCAATCAGTTTTACACAAAAATATTTGCTTTGTTTTTACTCTGTACACTTTCAAATTGCATGTTATAATAAGGATTGCAGAAAACTACATTTATTTAGTGTTAATACGACTAATTATCATAGTTTGTTTGTGAAGGTATACTTAAAAAAGTTTTTTTGCCGATTAATCAGCGCGATTTTACCGATTATAATTAATCGGATAGGTGGCCGATTAATCGGCACTGCCGATTAATCGGTCTTAAATTGTCTATTAGAAGAACTTCAGATTCAGTAGTTGATAAAAATAGTTCATACAGCTTTTTTATCGGCTAAAAATAACTGCTATCCATAACAAAAACAATTTTCGCCGTGCATCAAGATTTTGTTTCATTGAGCAGCATCTTTTTAGAATTCAAAGTTACTAAAAATAGATTTTTTTTCTTCAAGAAGGGAAAAATAGGATGGTCAAATGAGGTAAGCCCGCAGGTAACTCGAGTCAGCAGATTTCAAACAATAGATACTATGACTGCTAGTGTTACGTAACATAGATAAATTAAAATCAGGTTCACAGTTTTTTTTTTTTTTTCAATTCCTGTTGATCTCAAAGTTGCTGATACACCTTAATGGAAAATTTTGAGAATTAATAATGCAACATGAGTTAGAAAAATGAAAAGGCTTAATTTTTTTTATTTGCATTCTATTGCATTTGATGCACAGTAAAAACTTTACACACAATGCAGACATGAATCTTTTGGTTTTCACTAATATGAGTTCTAAGGAATTAGCAAACGTTGGAGAATCCGTTTATCCGACCTCCACTTATTCGTCAGTCCGTATTATCCGATATCCCTAAAAGTCATCAATCGGCAATAACAATAACAAGTTTTGATCAAAAATTTCCCTACATCATCTCGGAATTTATCTCTTCAAGTTTCCACCCCCTTTATGTAACTCATTTAATATCTTCATATTTTGTAGTAAAATTTGATTATTAGATCCGTAATGTGTAAAGCTATATCTAAAAGCAGCAAACCTTTTTTTGTCTATTCCAGTTTGTTCATTTTAAAATAAATAAGTTATCTTAACTATTTCCCTTTCCCCCTGAGTCCTATACTGCGTTCGTAGTTTGGACGGCAGTATAGTAGTTTGTAGGGATGCACCGATTAATCGGCCATAATCGGCCACTTTGCCGATTATTAATAATCGGCAATATAGGACCGATTAATCGGCCGAAAAAATATTTTTTTAAATATTATTCTTCAAAGAATACCTTAACTAAGAAACTGTGAGAAATAATTTTATAAACAGTCATAATAATCCTCACAGTTGATATAAAGTTTTTAATAAATTAATTCTCCTACTATAAGTAAATATCATAGACAATGTTGCAACATTTTTCATGTGACGATAGTTAAGTCCTTAGCACAGTCATTTTAGATAACTTCTAGTTTTCACAAAAAATGAAAGTCTTGAATTAAGTTGCTACTGTCTGTTTGCGTTTTGTGCGCCTGGCGGCCACGGACGCTTCCATCTGAAAAAGTGGAGTTAGGTTTTGGATGCGCACTACGCGATGCCTTCAGCTTTTGTTCGCTTACTACTTCCCTATGAGGAGGGAAGTAGCTATCCTTCCATCCTCCTAGCTACTTCCTCGTTGCTTTTCCCCCTATTTCGAGAAAGTCCGAAGAGACTTGGCGCGTGCGCAGATGTTTCGGATGTCGCACGATAAAATTTTTGACAGTATTTTATTTATTTGTTTATTATTTTCAATGTATTCAATTTTGTAAAAGTATGGTATTTTTATTCTCATTTATATGAAAAAAGGAAAAGGGGGAACATGAATAATTTTAACCCTTCACTGCGCGATTTTTTATATTTTCATGAAAAAAATTGTATGTTACCTTCAAATAGCCCTGAGTTCATGCGGCGGAGGTCGTACGAAAATACACTGGCGGAAAAAAAAAATCCCAACACCAAGAAAAAATTTCTGTAGAGTAATGAAATTTGGGTAATGCAATTGTCTAGTTAACATGTTTAAATGATTAAATGTACAAGATCACTGGATAATTTAAGCTCAAGAAAATGCTGTTCAAATGTGAAATTATATTAATTTAGTAGAGGGTGTAACCTCCAGAATTTTGAAGGCAAGTCTACAAGTGTGCATGCATTATATCATACAGGTGCCGAATGTCACTTTGTAGTATGGAGTTCATGCTTGTTGCACTTGTTGTGTCAATACTAGGACCGTCATTGCTGACTGTGGATGATGCTCGAGGTACCGTACCATGATATCCCATACGTTATCAATTGGAGACATACCTGGTGATTTTGCAGATCATGGTAACATGTCAGCACTCTGTAGAGTACATTGCGTTACAGCAGCGATGTGAGGGCGAGCGTTATCCTGTTAGAAAACGCCCCCTTGAATGCTACTCATGAAGGGCTGTACTACTGGTTAAATTACCAGACTGACGACAAATTTTCAGTCAGTGAGTTTGGGATAACCACAAGAATGCCCCTGCTGTCGTAGGAAATTGCTCCAGAGACCATAACTCCAGGTGTGGGTCTCGTGTGTCTAGGCAGTAGACCGCTTGGATGCAGGCGGTCCCCTGGCCTCCTTCTGACCAATATACAGCCACCACTGGCACTAATGCAGAATCTGTTTTCATCAAAAATTACAACAGATCTCCACTCCGACCTCCAGTGAGCTCTGTCGTGGCACCACTGCCGTCGGAAAAGGCAATGGTTTGCAGTCAATGGAATATCGGCTGCAGGCTGCCTGGCTCGGAGCTGTCCTTGAAGTAAACAGTTTCTTACCGTTCCTAGGGTCACGACGGTACCAACTGCAGCTCGAATGTCAGCCGCAGATGCAGTACGATGCGCCACAGCCGTGCGCAAGATTCGGCGATCTTCCTTCTCAGTCGTGCCACGTGGCAGCTCGGAACTCGATCTTCTTGAGGTAGTACCATCCCTTGCCCATAGCTTCCAATAATCATGCATGGTGGAAACATTCCCACCCAAGTCTTTCTGCAATATCGCGAAATGAAAATCCACTTTCTCGTAGCCAAATTGTACGACCTCGTTCAAACTCGGTGAGCTGTTGATAATGGCTTTCTTCGTCTTCTTAAAGGCATCCCTAGCTAACATGAACGCAATTCGTCAAATTTCACGGAAAAATAATGCACACGAACCACAACACGCTTTTAAAACAAGTCTTATTTGTATGTTCTGAGTGACGCCAGCTGCGCCACATTTATGCGCGGAACGCGAAATTTCAATCGATGTCATCTTTCAGTTGTATAAACACGCCTACCAAATTTCGTTTATCTAACACAAGTCTTTCTTGGTGTTGGGATTTTTTTTCCGCCAGTGTATTTTAGACTACCAATTATTAAAAATTGTTTAATTAAAAGTACTCCTAAATTGGAGTGCTCACCACAGACTCCCCCACCCAGCCCCTCTTTTTTGAATTTTTATGTCCAATTAAAATAATTAACAATGTGTTAATGTAATAGAATGGACAATAATATGAAAATTGATTCTAAGAATTTTGATAAAATAGTAAAATTATTTTGTAAAACTAGGAAATTGGAAAAAAATCTTCTCCCAGAAATAAATTACTATCTCCAAACTCGTAATTCTATAAGGGAGAAAAAAGTGATGGGAAGATTGATAGTATTAAAAACAATCATCCT
Organism: Uloborus plumipes; assembly: GCA_038373865.1. NCBI lineage: Eukaryota > Metazoa > Arthropoda > Arachnida > Araneae > Uloboridae > Uloborus > Uloborus plumipes. The sequence continues at coordinate 16,197 of JAXGGA010007031.1, forward strand.
TATCATTAATCGGCTCTGCCGATTAATCGGCCGATTATCAATAGCTGATTAATCGATAATCGGTAATCGGCCAATTTGCTTATCGGTGCATCCCTAGTAGTTTGCATGGGCGCCGGCAGAATTATACGCGGGGTGTGGGCGGGGGGCACCTGAAATAAAAAAAAATGCAAAAACAATATTTTACTAGAAGAATAAGCTAAAATAATTTTTTTATCAAAAAATAAATAAAAAAAAATCATTATGATTTTTTTTTTCTTTCAAAAAGCCAGGGTGATACAAATTAATGCAAATGCACCACCTGCCGGCGCCTCTGGTAATTTGACGTTTAACAATGACTCCCCCCCCCTTCATAGTATGACATGTTATTGCATTTGACGTCCTATCAGCCCAGTTTATCAGGCTGGATAAGCAATACTCTGCTTTTATATCTAAATTCTCTGATTTTTCCAATGATGATAGTTGCTCATTCGTTCCGAGTGGTGCACGCAATCTTTGATTTAATTCTTAATTTTTAGCCACTTTTTCTGTTTCGTTAAAAAACATGATAAGTGAAATTTATAACGCTTAAAGTGACATTAACAAATCTCTTTCTCAACACCTCTCTCTTTACTGGCTAAAAATTAAGAATTAAATTTTACCTTACCAGCTTTTTAAATTACCAGCATTTTACCTTATTCGACGTACTGCCGCCTCCGTTTATTATGTTGATAAACAAGACTTCCGAATCCGTTATCGAAGTTTTATGTAGTTCCGTCTGTTCTGAGGGTACATTGAATTTTCCTCTTTAGTTGATAATAGTCGGTTTAAAGTGTTCTGGAATCCCCTCAATTTAGCACCTTTCCAATGACGGATCTAGAAGGGATCAAACACTCCCCTCAGTTGCCACCCCCCCCCCCCAAGTTCTACTAATTTGTCTGTGTGTTTTTTTGAAGTGAAAGCATCTTTAGGCACGTTGGGCATTTTTTGAGGTGGAAAAAAAACAGTTGAACTCGTGACACTGTTACCGTTACCGACATCTCTTTATGAGCTAATATTTAGAAAAGTGCCAATTTGAGTCCCAAGTGAATTTTCGCTAGTATTTCAATAACTAGTTTAAAAAATTATTTTCCCCAGAAAGAAGATAAGGTTTTGCTTTCATTTCATCTAATAACATCAGAAAAAAAAAAATCTTTAGAAAATATTTTTTGTATATTTCAAAAATCAGATCGGTAACGTGTCCCTAGTAGCAAAGCTTAGCATGCAAACTGGTCATGCGCACTTTCTAACTTCCCCCCCAAAAAAAAAAAAAAAAACGCACTTGCACAAAAAACTATTCTATTTTTACCCCTTTGTTAATATTTTACTTCATTTTTGTTTTAATCGATTTCTGATTTTTTAGCCGATGCAAAATAAGCGTGTCCTCAGTTCCGCCGTCAGAGCGGTAACAATAACTTCCGATCTATATTTAGGCTCGCAAAATCATTTCCTGCACCCATACCACGTAGTACTGAGTACCTGGTGTGATGTTTATCGCATCGTAATTAAAAATTTGCATTTCTGCATCTAAATTTGCAAGTAAGATTTTTTAAAGTGATTTTATAAAATGTGTGTCATTTAAGTCATCAGATCGGTAAATCGCGCTAAGATGCGCAGTTTTTATTATTTTAAAAGTTATTTTATATATAAGTATAGTCCTTTATTACAAGTGAAAAAACCACGTGTTTGATTTTGGTTTTAGCGCGATCGACTCGGAAATTAAAAAATAGCTTTGTCGATTTGTCAGATCGGTAACAGTCAGAGCGGTAACATTGAAAATCAGCGAATATGTTACCGAACTAACTCTCACGTTTCAGAATTATTAAAAAGCAAAAATTATAGGTTTTAGCCATATATCGCACCCTTGCTACAAAAGTGCCACAACTCAAAAAACTACGTTTTCCAGGAATTGCAAAAAACTGTTCCCGGGCAGACTAGGCACATTTTAGTATCAATAAGAAGACCGATACATTTCTAACTATGATCGTTAGTTACGCACGTTACTCTACGACGGCTGGACGATAACTCAAGATGTGGCATTTCAGTGGAAGGGGTCCTATGCATCTTGATAACAACAAAACGCCATAACTGCCCTTTGGCGGCTGATTTTTCAATGCAACTTCTGGCTCTTTTGAAGGTTGGTAGAGACTACGTCTAATGACGGTCATAATTGTGGCACTTTTGTAGCAAGGGTGCGATATATTGAATACTTTTGTTCTTAAAAAATGAAAAGCAATGAGTTTTAGTACAATTTGTGGTTTGTATGACCTGACAATAGAAGTTAGTAAAATAAGAAAAATTGACACTGCAGAAATTAAGTTAATTAATTATTATTATTTTATTTATTTATTTATTTTAGTGCTTCAATTTCTCATAATTTCGCCAAATAACTAGATAATAACTAGCATGCTAAATTTGAATTTCTGATCAAGAAATTAAATTTCCTGCAACTAATTAAAGGAATGCAAGCAGCAGAGTTGTGTGTTGAAAAAGTTTAAGTTGTGTGTTGTTTCAAAACAAAACATGTTTGATTAGCTTGGATTTGGTAATCTCATAATTGATTTATCTAAAAACCTTATCGCTCATTTTTTTCCAAGAAATGCTTTTTTATAATGAAATTTGATTTTGTAATTTATATATATATATATATATATATATATATATATATATATATATATATATATATATATATATATATATACACTGCGATGCAAAAGTTTAGACAAAATGCAAATATGTGAATAAAAAGAAAACTATTTAACGAAATGCTTTCAAATTTCTACTGCAGGTACACAATATGATCCCAAATACGTGTCTAGAGTTCTTATAACTATAACTGGAATCAAATTTTGGATATTACAAAATATATTTTTTTACATTGTTGCAAAAGTTTAGACAATAGTCAGATTTTATGCAAATATCCCTTGAAATGTGATTGGTGGAGGAAATGCGGGACTGTATTATTCATTTATAAAGTGCAGAGATTGCTGAATAAATAATCAAAATCTCCAAAGCTCTTTAGTTCTCGTGTAAAGAAGATGAGAAAGTTTGGAAGCCGAAAATTGAAAATGAACCTACTTTATTAATTTTTTGTCTTTTAAATCGGCTCTAGTATGGTAGTACATTGTTTTTTACTTTGTGGAGAGCAAATTCAGACACGCGTATCGATCAAAAAGTCCAAGAAAAATGATATTTCTTATGGATGAAGGAATTGAAAAAACGGCTCAGGCTGACGATTCGACCCTTAATCCTACAAAACTTCAACTTGGGTCAAAAACAGCACATGACAGCATAAGTAGATGAACAACTGAATCAGAATGCATAAAAAAAACGAAGAATTGTGCCTGAGCCTTTTCGGACAGAGTGTCCCAAATAAGCCAGATTTTAATGTGAAAAGCATCATATGTATCATCGTGACTAAAAAATGAATGGTACTTTCTTTGATAAAAATTATTGAAATTGGGATGGCCTAGATGGATTATAATTCTTTTCGCGGGACTTGAGAAATATCCAATGATCATATGCTGTGCTGCTTTTACCAATAAAATCTGTCTTATTTGGGACACTCTGTCTGAAAAGGCTCAAGCACAATTCTTTGTTTTTTTTTATGCATTCCGATTCAGTTGTTCATCTACTTGTGCTATCACGTGCTGTTTCTGACCCAAGTTGAAGTTTTGTAGGATTAAGGGGCGAATCGTCAGTCTGAGCCGTTTTTTCAATTCCTTTATCCTTAAGAATATAATTTTTCTTGGACTTTTTGATCGATACGCATGTCTGAATTTGCTCTCTACAAAGTAAAAAACAATGTACTACCATACTAGAGCCGATTTAAAAAACAAAAAATTAATAAAATAGGTTCATTTTTAAATTTCGGCTTCCAAACTTTCTCATATTCTTCACACGAGAACTAAAGAGCTTTTGAGATTTTGATTATTTATTCAGCAATCTCTGCACTTTGTAAATGAATAATACAGTCCCGCATTTCCTCCACCAATCACATTTCAAGGGACATTTGCATAAAATTGACTATTGTCTAAACTTTTGCAACAATGTAAAAAAATATCTTTTGTAATATCTAAAATTTGATTCCAGTTATAGTTATAAGAACTCCAGACACGTATTTGGGACCATATTGTGTACCTGCAGTAGAAATTTGAAAGCATTTCGTTGAATAGTTTCCTTTTTATTCACATATTTGCATTTTGTCTAAACTTTTGCATCGCAGTGTATATATATATATATATATATATATATATATATATATATATATATTAATAATTATCTTAATTCTATGTTAAAAATGCAAAGAAATGATATCATTTTTAGAGATGTTAATGAAGACTGAAAGCATAAACTCAGATATGTATCTCATATTAACATCAGATCTGTAACGGCTTAAAAGTGAGTAATCTACGGAGGGAGTAAATAACTTCGTTGACCTCCCCCCTTTTAGTTTCCTGCATTTAGACCCAATTTAGACTTAGAATCCAATATTATTTTTTTTCTGCAAAAAGTGTTTATAATCAGGAAACTCCAACTTCAAATTGGCACTTTTCAAAATATTGGTTCTTATATAAGTATTTACATATATTGTGTAGGGGAAGGGTGGGCATAGTGGCCACTGCGGGCAAAGTGGCCACTTGAAGTTTTCCGCCCTATATATTGCTGCAGTTTAGCGGCAATAGACTCAACGACTCGCCCGGCAGCCGTTGTTGTTGTGTTATAGTTTATATGCCGCTCAGACGCAAACTCACGGATATATCACAAATTTTTCACTTTTTCGACCCTCTGATGTTAGGTAAGTGCATCACATGTTTCGATTTAGTTTATTGTAGGACTAGGTGAAGTAAATTTTACATCAATGGTGCAAAATTACAATGTTTCTAGCTTTGAATTCATATGTCTCAACAGTAGATACAACAAAGGGTTGTACGTGAAATATTGTTCTTTCGAAAATGGCGCGCTAGAGGGCAAAGTGGCCACAGCCGTGGCCCTTCGAATGTTCGATTAGAAAAGTCGATTGTTTTTTCTGTGGTGATTGTTACTCGAAATCTAAGGACAACGAAGGCTGGATTAGATGTTCTGGGTGCCTCAAATCTGCTCACGAAGCCTGCACAGAAGCCGAAGAGGAGGATGATGAGTTTATTTGTGATTTATGTAAATACCAGTTGATTTCATAACTTCACATACTTTTAGTAATGCCTATTTTTGTTTAAAAAACCCCAATACAATTGTTCTGAGTTCTGAAACTAAATGCGTTTCATTTTTTCCATACTATCTAAATCTATTTATGCAGTGGCCACTTTGCCCTACCTAGTGGGGCAAAGTGGCCACTTTGACAGCTTTTGGTAAAGTAAAAATTTTGTACAAATAAAGTTTTAAAATCTAGTTGTTTATATTTTTAATCAGGCCTAAGTAACCATACTAAATGTTGAAGGGATTTATAAAATGTTTCAATAAAGTTTAGGGGTGGAAAAAAATAGATGTTCCTTAGGGTGGCCGCTGTGCCCACCCTTCCCCTGTATAGGGGAGAGTTGCCCAAAACGGGATAGGCGGGCAAAACGGGATAGTGGGCGTTGGAGCTTGACTGGTGGTACTATCTCGCAGGAGATAGGCTAAACTGGTTCCCGACTGCCATGACAGCATACTCAGTTAATATCTCAACTCTACCCAAGTAGCACACTTCGTTTTTTAAAGGTTGTAAAATGGTTATTAACGTTGTGACAACGGATTAAAAACGTTTACAAAACGTTTAAACGTTTTTTGTGCTACCTGGGTAGCCACGTATTTCGTAAAGAAATATTTTTTCAAAGTTTTCAATTGAGATTTTTACTTACTTTTTACTTTTTTCGACTGCAGAACAACTAGAATTGTGGTTCTCTGTAATTCGGAACGATTCCGGTTAGAACTGTATTTTGTTCATAGCTCTTTTAGCAACAATTTCATGTACTTAAATATTGCTAGTGAGTGGCGGTTCCGGGGTCAGCCCTTTATGTTGTCAAAAGCATCATGGTCGGGCAAAACGGGACACTTTTAGGGTGCCCAAAACGGGATACAATTTTGATGTGTCCCGTTTTACCCGACCATTTCCATTAATGTTTTCTCAATGTGCTTAAGCAGCACGAAGCGAGCTAGAGGTTCGCAAGTAGATGTTCAACCATCCTGACAAAGGGATTACTATGTACGAAGTAGGAAATATGTTCAATGCAGCATTTTAACTAGCATCTCTAGTCGAAACTGCTGTGAATGGGTTCACGAAAACAGGCATTTTCCCATATAACACCAGATGTCTTTCCTGAATATCTTCTTCGCTTCCTCTCTTCCAATAAATAGATCACCCTTTGCGGGATGCTCAGAACATGACGTCCTAACACTCATTAAATCTACAACAAAATCAGATCAGATCCGAAGGATCTTCAAATTCAGTCATAGCATCTAAGAGTTTGCTGTCATCACAACCACTAGAGACAGTATTGAAAGAATCACTTAGTGCAACGATAACACTAGCAAAAATGCAGGCCTTATCCAACCGTTCCCTTCCACAGGAGTCAAAGGATTTGGACCATACTATCGCCCTTCACTGCCATTTTCTATATCACCCAAAGAAATTCTACCTCCACCACGAGTGATTGGACCAAGACCTCAAAATAAACACGATAATAGAAGAGAGAAAACAGCATTTATAACAAGAAGCCCATATAAACTTGAGTTGGAAGAAGAAGAACGAGAAAAAAAAAAGAACGAGAAAGAAATTAAAAGCTGAAAAAAAAGGCTGCCAAAACAAGTCTCTTGAATGTTCCGAAAACAAAACAAATGAGGCGTAAAAGAAAACCAGGTGGAGATGCAAAACAGGTATATAAACTTTAAAAATGTTGCTCTGAACTTGAAAAAACCCCACAAACATCATTTGCAAAAATGAAAGAAAATAGACATAACATGAAAAAAAAAAAATCATCAGTTAGCCAAGGTTGGACGTCATCGTCCTCAGAAGATGAAACTGAAAAATATGAAGCATGTATTTTCTGCAACGCTCTGTATCTTGAATCGAAATCTGGAGAAGGAAGCTGAATACAATGCTCGAGCTCCCAGGGATGGGCACACGAAGCTTATTCCAAAGCAGACGAAGAAGACGACACATTTTTATGCGATTTCTGTGTCATGTAATTTTCCAACTTTACAACTACGTAACCTATTTTTGGTCTAAAAACTAAATCAAAAGTAAAATCAGTACAAAATAATAACATACGATTCCCTATCCCGTTTTACCCACCCTTGGTCGGGTAAAACGGGATCGTATAAGACTTTTTGAAACCAGTATTTTTCACATAAATAATATCGAACAAATATGACAAAGGTATTTTTAGTAATGTAAAAGGTGTATACTTTTAAATGGCGTCTAACTTTGGACTGTACCTTGTATACAATAAGAAATAAAGCGAAGAATAGGTTAACTATCCCGTTTTGGGGTACTTTCCCCTACGTACATTGATACACATGCATGTTGGCATTTATTGAGATGAGAAGAAATCACCGACGATTTAAAAAATACACACACGTAATTGTTCCAGTTTTACCTTCTGTGGGAACCAGGGTTGCCAGATTTAAGAACTGTAAATACGTTACAGGCTTCGGGGGGGGGGGGTGAAGTCTAAAAGTCGACTTTTTACAACCTTGACTTTAAACATCAAACTTTTCTCACTCTTCTGTATTCATGAAGAAAAAACAATATACAATGAACATATGAATAGAAAATTTGTTACCATTGCATAGTTATTTTATTTCATGAATATTAGTGGGAAAAGTTTTAACACTAAATATTGTGAAAGTTCGTGTGTCTCTGCTACTCTCCCCCCCCCCTCTTGTTTTTGGTAAAAAAAATTAAGAAGAGGTATATCATTTGAATTGCACATCACTGCAGTGTACAGAAAAAAAAAAATAATTTTAAAACGATTAATTTTATTATTTTCGAACCATCAATTTTAAGCCAAATTGTTAACTAAAGTTCCTATTTTGGGGGCAAAAACTAATTACTTTTCAATTTTTCTACCAATCGAAAGGTCTATTTTTTTTTTCTGTGAGAGGAACTTAGAGGAACTTTCTAGGTCAATTATTAACATTTAATGAATAAAAAAAGAATACTTAATGGTGCCCTTCTGTTTGTTATTTTGGGCCATTTTATGTCTTCTCTCCTTTTTTGTCATTTCTTATGCTTTATTGTTTTCCGAAAGAGAGAGTTTTTCTTTCTTTCTTTTTATTCACGTCTTTTTTTCTCTTTTCTACATGCAATTCGTCACCTTTTTCATTTCTGGTTCTGATTTTAAGTAATATTTTGCATTTTCCATCATTTTCGTCGACATTCCTTTTCTGCTATTAGAGTCATGAAATTTGGAGCCCCCACTTATTATCATTAGAATATGAATCTCACGGTGATTTTATTTTCCACTTAAATTTTGTTTTTAAATTTTTAAGCAAAATTTTCGCGGGAACGAAAAAATTCTCTCAAACTTAAAACTTTAGTAGTAAGAGAGAAATTCTATTAAATTACAACTTTCAGAGAAAATCCTTCATTTTTGTCTGAAATTAAGCACAAAAGACATTTGTGGTATGCTTACAAGAAGAACGTTATCGATTGAAAAGCAATGAGATAATGAAAGACACTGAACACAATTGGTTGAATTTCGGCAGCAAGTACCCATATGTTCTATGGTTGTGAATTCATTTCTGTGACGAAATACCTTTTTCACTCCATGAAAACCTTTTTATTCTTGCTTCTCGAACTATTGCAGTAATTTTTTCATCTGTCTTGTAAATGGTTGGATATTTTGTGATGGTATATAATTTTTAAAAAACATGAAAACCCTGTCATTTATCACAAGTTATTTAGCTATAATTCTGTGATAATGATGAACGCTCTGTGTGTCTGTGTTTTAACCTTTTGGATCCGGGCTGTTTTTTAGAAATTTTTCTTGTGACCCAGGTAGTACGACAGTTGAACCACAGATTTCTTTCCCATTGAAAAGAGAAGGTATAAACTGTCGTACCAGACGTATGAAACCTTGAAAAAATCCCCGGCTCCAAAGGGTTCGAGTGATAATCTCAACCCCGTCCTCTAAAAAAAAAAATTAAAAAAAAGACTTACGGTACAGCATGTGTACCGCCCGGCTCCTAAAGGATAAACTGTTCTTCCAGCACTTAGAAAATATAAGTTTTATTAATTACTTTCAAAGAGCTCGCAGCTGCGGTTTTAAATCATTTCACAGGCGGATCTAGAAACTTTTCAAGGGTCTTTGATTTTTATTACTTACTTTTTACTATGTATACTAGTTAGCAAATATTAATCAAAGAAGGTTTTGAACTTCAATTCCGAAAAATTTCTGGTGGAGAGCACTAAAACATATTCCCCAAAACTCGACCAAAATTACGTTTTTTAAACTTCAATATCAAAAAATTACCGGTGGAAAGTCCTTTAGTTCGGCTCTGGTAAGTTCAGCAATGATCTTTACAATGTTTATCTCTTTTTATTGAAAAAGGGAAGGGTAATTAACTTAAGTTGGATGATTTTTGTAGAAGTTTTGCAAACATATTTCAGTTCAAATCTGCTCCACTTACAAGTCTCCTTTCACTGAACTCCTAAAAAACAAGTAAGCACTATCAAGGTCATAGCTTTACTTATCAGAGCCACACTATTCTTGAAAAGTAACAACCAGCTATAATTTTATTTGTCTGTGCAATTTACTCCTTTGAAGTTCACTCGTCAGAAAATAAACTATAACATGAGGTTTATTTATTTCGTACATTTTTTTTCCTTTTTTTGTTGCTTCAGTGATAAAAGAAATCACACTCTCTGTTACTTCCATTCTCATTCGGGGAAAAAAAGCCACCTCGAAAAATTCTTCTGTAGCTGTTCTTCAATCACAATAGCTTTAACATGTTGGCGAAAATCGTGCATTATCGCGATCAAGCATCTCTAACGAAGCTGAGACTTTCTGACGACCTCAGCATTTTCCACTTTTAGAGAGATTTCTTTTTTTCTTCTCATAGTCTTCATTTTCTTTTCCCTTTTTCTATTTCCTTCGCGGTTTCTTTCTCCGGACAGGAATTTCAAAAAAAAAAAAAAAAAACAAGATTCTCTGAATATGTTTTACCTGTGGTTTTTAACAGTTTTAACGACGAGTTTTTTTTTCTGAAAAAATACTGCTGTCGAGGAAACAGAAATTATAAAAAAATGCGATCATACTTTCTAGCATTAAGAGCAAAATGAATGAATTTAAAAAATAATCCTGAAAAAATTCGTTTTATGCGAAATAAACTTTTTTAAAAAAAGACGTTTTGGATTACTTAAGTATGAGATTCCACCCCACCCTCAACACTACTTTAAATGCCCAAAGCGCCCGTACAACGCCGGGCCAAACAGCTAGTAATATACGAAAATTTGCTCACAGAAATTAAATGAAATTTTGAAATAATTTTTTGAAAAACAGAGAGAGAGATTAAAAAAACGGTAATAGAGAAATTGTTGAATTAAAAATTATCATGATCCTTAATCGGCAATCAGTAATCGACCAATTTATTTATCGGCACCTCCCTACCTTCAACATTATAAGCCTTTGCTATTCATGACACTTAGCAAAAGTATAGCTTCCGTCTCATAGTCCCGAGACTGCTATTTATTTCGTTTACATGTTTTTTTATTATTTATTTTTTTTCTTACATTCAAGAAAAAAATGTCACACAAACTTTATTTATACGTTAAAATTCATAGGGAATTCAACCCTATATTTTTGTGTAAAATTATTTCTTAACTTTACAGGAATTTCGATAAAATTAATATCTTTGAAATTCTGGCGAAGTAAATTTATGCCATAATCTATAATCGCTTAGATGACCTTTTTTTATAGTTAAAAAGGAATTTTTTTAAATCAATGCTTCATGTATTTAGTATCATAACATAGACTTTTCAAATATTACAATTCATTACTGTTATTTTTGTCTGATATATTTAATATTAATTCAAAACATTTAAAAAGGTAAACTGAAATTTTGTACACATAATAACTTTAAGAAACACTGAGTAATCACCTGACTACAATCCTTGATTGTGAAAAGTTGAATTTGTCAGAAGCGAATCCAAATCATTTATTATTATTATTATTTTTAATTATTATATTATTATTATTATTATTATTATTATTATTATTATTATTATTATTATTATTATTATTATTATTATTATTATTATTATTATTATTATTATTATTATTATTGTTATTATTATTATTATTATTATTTTATTTTTATTTTTATTTTTCTTCTTCTTCTTCTTATTATTATTATTTTTATTATTATTGTAACGAGTTCGTAGCACCTTCAACTTTCTTAAATGATCATTCCACTCTTGAGGAAGTAACTATAAATTTATTTACAATTATGTATACTTATTTACAATAGGAACAGGAAACAATTGCTAAACATCCAGCAATTAGGTAGCAAACAGTACACTGTACTCTCAACAGTAACTCAGGACCACGTATCTTACGTGAACAGTAATTAGGAAATTACAAAAGCAAAACAAACATTCGCCCAAGCGAATAAAACGAGTCACCAGAAATCAAATCTGAAAAGAACTGTGTTCAAGGCAGTTGGACAGCTATTTATACTCGGAAGGAAATTTCTACAACATTTTAGCAAAATCCGGAGTTTTCTATTCATTCACAAACTTAAATAATCCATTCAAGAAAATTCTAGTGATAAAACGAAAAACCCACAATATTACAACTCAGAGCGAAAATGTCTTCATGCTTATTAAAGTTAGGGGAAGTGCAAAAACTACAAAATGTTACAGGGTCCGTATACAAATGGTAAGAGTGATATTTTCAGATACTTTTGTAACATGTCGCCAGATAAAACCAAACCCAACACCAAGCGATTCCTCGCCAAAAATGGTGCAATTATTATTATTTTTATTTTCTTTTTATTATTATTATTATTATTATTATTATTATTATTATTATTATTATTATTATTATTATTATTATTATTATTATTATTGTTATTATTATTATTATTATTATTTTATTTTTATTTTTATTTTTCTTCTTCTTCTTCTTATTATTATTTTTATTATTATTGTAACGAGTTCGTAGCACCTTCAACTTTCTTAAATGATCATTCCACTCTTGAGGAAGTAACTATAAATTTATTTACAATTATGTATACTTATTTACAATAGGAACAGGAAACAATTGCTAAACATCCAGCAATTAGGTAGCAAACAGTACACTGTACTCTCAACAGTAACTCAGGACCACGTATCTTACGTGAACAGTAATTAGGAAATTACAAAAGCAAAACAAACATTCGCCCAAGCGAATAAAACGAGTCACCAGAAATCAAATCTGAAAAGAACTGTGTTCAAGGCAGTTGGACAGCTATTTATACTCGGAAGGAAATTTCTACAACATTTTAGCAAAATCCGGAGTTTTCTATTCATTCACAAACTTAAATAATCCATTCAAGAAAATTCTAGTGATAAAACGAAAAACCCACAATATTACAACTCAGAGCGAAAATGTCTTCATGCTTATTAAAGTTAGGGGAAGTGCAAAAACTACAAAATGTTACAGGGTCCGTATACAAATGGTAAAAGTGATATCTTCAGATACTTTTGCAACATGTCGCCAGATAAAACCGAAATCAACACCAAGCGATTCCTCGCCAAAAATAGGGCAAGGCAGGAAAAACAACAACTATTTACAAGATTTGTAACATTGCCTCCTTCCCAAAGACTGCACGTCCCGGGCATAGATCTTAAAAGGAATAGATGAGCCTTTTTCCCCCAGCGCAGTGTATTTCGAACGGGGAAAGTGGGGTCAACATGATTCTTCCGAAAGTCACGTGATCATGGGACTTCGTTTCTCCCTCCTCTCGGATAACAATGCGAAGCGTCGTTTAAATACTAGCGTTGTCTGAAGATATTTGACTTTCTGAACAGCAGAAATATTTCTGCCAAAGGTAATAAACGTCCCCTGCAGAGTCAAACTTCAGAGCATTTTTAAAAAAATTACTGTAGATGCGGAGTCTTATATTAGGTCACTACAAACAAGCGATGGAAAATTCGTTTCTGAAAGTCTGCTAAAACTGGGTTTTTAGGTTTCTTAATTCCTATAAAATCTGGGAAGATTTAAAAAATATGTAAGTGTGCAAATTCCAGTTCTAAGTTGCGTAATGACCAATAGCCTTTCTCCGGATTGAAAAGTTTTTCACTGCGATAAGGTTGATGAAAGGGCTTCAACAATAATTTGACCGTCAGGCAATTTCGAAGTGCCTACAAAAAGTTATTAATTCATGCTGAAGTTAAAGACTTTAGTTTTTAGAGCTACGTTGATTTTGACAAAAAGTAACCGGTAAATTTTAAGAGTAACAAAAATACCTTTGGAAGAATGCAACTTTTCTTCAATTCCCCTGATGACTAGGGATGCACCGATTAATCGGCAGTACCGATCAATCGGCCATAATCGGCCACTTTACCGATTATTAATAATCGGCAACATCGGGCCGATTAATCGGCAGAAAATATATTTTTCAAATATTATTCTTTAAAGTATATCTTCACTAAGAAACTATGATGAATAATTTTATTAACAGTAATAATAATCCTCACAGTTGATATCAAGTTTTTTTTAATTAATTCTCCTACTTTGAATAAAAATACATATACAATGCGGAAAAATTTTTCATGTGGCGATAGCTTTCTCCTTAGCACAGTGCTTTTAGATAACCTCTAATTTTCAAGGAATATAAGTATTGAATTAAATTGTTACTAATTATTAAAAAATATGGATTGAAAGTACTCCTAAATTGGAGAGCTCACCACAGACTCCCCCCCCCCTTTTTTTTTGAATTTTTATGTCTAATTCAAGTAACTAACAATGTGTTAATAATATTCTTGGCAATAATATGAAAATTGGTTCTGAGAAATTTGATAAAATATTGAAATTATTTTGTGAAAACTAGGAAAATGGAAAAAAAAATCTTCTCTTAGAAATAAATTCCTTACTATTCCTAAACTTGGAATTGTATAAGAGAGAAAAATCAGTGATGTTAAAATTGGTAGTAGGAAAACAATCAAAATTGTCATTAATCGGCCAAGCCGATTAATCGGCCGATTATCAACAGCCGATTAATCGGTAATCGGTAATCGGCCAATTTGCTTATCGGTGCATCCCTACTGATGACTATTAAAAAATTCAGAAATAATCTCCATTAACATGACACAATTTCTTTATGACTTAACACAATCCCAGAGTTAACTACAACACAAACCAAAAAACAGTAAAATTTAAGAATTTTGGGAGAAATTCAAGTAACGGTCAATTCCATGCAACCATCAAGAGTTCAAGAGGTATGGTACATTTGTGCGGAACTGAAAATGTTTTTCAAAAATGTAAAAAGTTTTGGGAATAAAATATAAAAATATAATATTACTCATGATCACAAGAGTTACGAGAAAAATCTTCGACCTCCGTTTTTATAAATTTAAATGAGCATATGCTTGAAACAGAAGCAGCTTTGATAATTACATTAAGAAGCTAATAATATTAATCGTTATAAAATATTTAAACATTGGAATGTATCACGCTGTTGATTCATACAGTTAAATTAATTCACAAAGTCACTTAGGAGACTGACAAAATTAATATTGTTTATGGGACAATAATCACTAGTTTTCTAAACGTTTAGGTTCAAGTAGTAAAATTTTTCATACTTTGTGAGACGAAAAAAAAAAGCGAGAATTTGAGGATAAAAGTTAAACTACCATTCATGTATTTTAAGATTGGGCTGAAAAGTAACAAATAAATTTATTTTCTGAGTACTTTTAAATAAAAAAATATTGAAGTTGTCTAAAAATCACAAGCAAAATAAAGTTATTGTTTCATTAATATATAGTTAGAGCTTCAGTAGATTATTTTTTTTTTTGGGAGGGGGTGCAAAGGGATCTATGCCTCTCCCACAGGAAAAAAACATTTCATTGTGCCACTATTTATAACTTATTTAAAATATTTTGAACTGTATTTCTTTCTTGCAGACTTTTTAAAAAATGTTGAATGGGGAAAGTCAAACTACCACTCATGTAATTTAAAGTTAGGCTGATAAGTTCGAAAAATTTTTTCGGAGCACTTTTAAACGAAAATGTATTGAAGTTGTCGAAAAATCACTAACAAAACAAAGTTATTTTTTATTCATATGTAGTTGGGATCTTCTACAGTATCGGATTTTTTTCAGGGGGTGGGAGAAGTTGAGGAACCTGTCGCCCCTCCCCCCCCCCAAAAAAAAATCTTCATAAAGAACAGTAAATGGATCTATCAATAAAAGGAAAAAAGGAAAAATGGAGTCGGGCGACCGAGCACATTTTACTTTTTGGTGCCCCTCCTAAAAACAGTTCCTGTATCCACACCTAAGTGTGTAACGGCTGCAAATGTTACTTGATTGAAGGAATTTATGTATATTTCAGAATATTTACATTTGTATCATTTATGGTTTTACATGTAGTTTTATGCAAAATTGTTGTAGTGACTGCAAAAGTTATGACAAATAATGCATTGAATCCATTTCTCTGTATTGAAAAAAAAGGAACGAAAAATAAATTTGAATTAAACGAAAATTGGAAAATTTATCATACTTAAGATTTTTTCTTCTATATTAAACATAGAAGGCTTCTGTTTCAAAAAATATTTAAAACACTTAAAAGAAAGTTTTAATAGCTTATGAATCTGCTTCAAAAAGTTAAGATGGAAAACTGTCTAATGCTTTTATTTCCTTTTCATCGTTCAAAAGATCGCGGTAAAAAGCGATCCTTTTCAATAAGGGAAAGCGTTGATTGTGCGGAGTGTCCCGTGATCACGTGGTGTCCAGCGGGGGATGTTGAAGCGCGCTTAGAGGAGAAAAAGAGGGGAGAAGGCGTATCTATTTCTTTTAAGATCTATGGTCCCGGGCAGTACAATCCCCAGAAAGGAAGCAAGGGAAAATTTACAGATGCACACATTACATGATAACCAATCGTAAACATGATAAAAAAAATAACAATGAGAACATGAAAGAAACAATAACATTGATAAAGTAATATTACAAACAATTAAGGGTAAAAGTCATTTACAAAATTTACAAGCAAATTACCATGGTAGCTTTAGATTTACTTTACGAACAATGGCCATAGTATGGGGCTAGCCGATCATAATGTACAACTCTAGGTTTTGAATATGATGACTTCTGGTTCCTCACTACTACGTCGTTCAGCCGGTGGAGGACTGTGTAGGGTCCATCCCAATGCGACTGCAATTTGGGTGATAGACCTTTACGTCGGATGGGATTCCATAGCCATACCTTGTCACCTTCTTGAAAGTCATTTGCAGTGGACCTTGTGTCGTATCGGGTCTTCATTTTCTCCGTCGCGATGTTGATTCGCTCCCGTGCGAAGTGATGAACGTCTTCCAACCGGGCCTGGAGATCCTGGACGTACTCCTCAGGTGATGAAGGCGCATCTGGAGGGAGACCGAAGACGAGATCACAAGGTAGCCGAAGCTCTCGGCCGAAGAGCATCTGTGATGGGGAATATCCTGTGGTCTCGTGGACAGCACTGCGGTAGGGCAGCAGGAACAGAGGAAGTTTCTTGTCCCAATCCTGTTGATTTTTGGAGACCATAAGCGAGAGATTATTAAGGATTGTCCTGTTAAATCTCTCCTCCATGCCGTCCGATTGTGGGTGTAGTGGTGTCGTTCGAGTTTTCTCAATTTTGAGGATTTTACATAGGTCCTTATGCACAGCAGAGATGAAGTTTCTTCCCTGATCAGAATGGATCTGCAAAGGTGTCCCATATCTCGAGATCCAATGCTGGACTAGAGTCTCTGCTACAGTGGTAGCTTCTTGATCCGGAATGGAATATGCTTCGGGCCATTTGGTGAAATAGTCAATGGAAACGAGGATGTATTTGTTCCCATCAGTACTTTTCGGTAGAGGACCAAGAATGTCGATTCCGATTCGTTCGAAAGGAGCTCCTACGTTGTAAAGATGTAGCTTCCCGCGGCTTCTTCTCTTCGGTCCTTTACGGGCAGCACAGGCGTCACAAGAATGGCACCACTTCTCCACGTCATCCTTCGCCTTGATCCAGAAGAAGCGCTCTCGAACCTTGCCGAGGGTTTTCAAGACACCAAAATGTCCTCCAGTCGGACTACTGTGCAATTCCTTTAGAACGTCTGGAATTCTTGATCTGGGAAGGAGTAACTGCCATTTGAATGCTTTACCATCGTCAGATTCCCATTTCCGATACAGGACGCCATTCCGCAACTGGAGAGATTTCCATAGAGCCCAGTATCTTTTCTTTGCAGGACTGTAGATAGAAATGTCTTGCCAACTAGGTCGCCGACTGTCCTTTTCCGTTAACTCTATGATAGGCTTTAGGTCTGGGTCTTCAAGCTGATCTTTTCTTACTTGGTCGTCACTCCATGGATCAGAATCTGAAGATGATGACGTAGCAGTAACTTGACAGGCAGTAGGGATTGTCGTCCCGTACTGTTTCTCTATTCGGGAGCAATAATGGCAGTTCTCAGAACAAGGTCTTCTTGATAATGCGTCTGCATTACCGTGTGACAAACCTTTTCGGTGCTTAATCTCGATGTCATACTCCTGGAGCCGCTGTATCCACCTGGCTATCTGGCCCTCTGGATTCTTGAAATTCAAAAGCCAAGTTAAAGAGGCATGATCGGTCCGGAGCAGGAACTTACGGCCGTAGAGGTAATGATGGAAATGTTCTACAGCTTTAACTATGGCGAGCAATTCCTTTCTCGTGATACAATGATTTCGCTCCGACTTTGATAAGTATTTGCTCCAGTAGGCGATGACATGTTCGTTACCGTCTATTTCTTGAGATAAAAAACAGCTCCAACGCTCTCGCGGCTCGCATCAGTGTCAAGTATGAAGGATTATTCAGGCTGAGGATAAGAGAGAATAGGCGTTGATGTTAAAGCCTCCTTCAGTTGTAGAAATGCATTCTTGCATTCTTTGGGCCATTCAAATTTTTGTTTGCTCTCCGTCAGCTTATGCAAAGGTCGTGCAATTTTGGAAAAACCCTTCACAAACTTCCTGTAGTACGTGCAGAGCCCCAGGAAACTTCGCAGCTGATGGACATTTTCGGGGCGGCTCCAATTCTTGACTGCGGATATCTTATCTGGATCTGTTCGTACGCCCTCAGAAGAGATAATGTGACCAAGGTAGTTCACCTCACGGCGGAACAAATTACATTTGGACGGGCTTAACTTCAGGTTGGCTTCCTTAAGCTTTCGAAGCACCTTCCTAAGATTAGCCAAATGTTCCTTAAAACTGCGTCCTATGATGATGATGTCGTCCAAGTAGACAAGACAGGATTCATAAGAGAGTCCTCGTAACACTGATTCCATAAGGCGCTCGAACGTGGCTGGTGCATTGTAGAAGCCGAAGGGCATCACTTTAAACTGCCACAAGCCTTGTCCGGTTGTAAACGCCGTCTTCTCTCGGGCGTCGGGGTGTATCTCCACCTGCCAGTAGCCGCTCTTTAAATCCAGGGTCGAAAACCACTTGTGTCCGGAAAGGGTGTCCAGAGTGTCATCAATCCGTGGAAGAGGGTAACTGTCCTTCTTGGTGATGTCATTCAGGCGTCGGTAATCAACACAAAATCTGGTGGAGCCGTCTTTCTTTCGGATCAAGACGATAGGGGATGCCCAAGGACTGGATGAGGGTTCGATTACGTCATTCTCCTGCATCTCTTTCAAGAGGATCTCAACCTCTTCCTTCTTGGCGAACGGTAGTCGTCTTGGATGCTGCTTGATTGGGGGATGATCTCCAGTGTCGATCCTATGCTGCGTTAAATTCGTGCGACCAACATCCTCGGATGTAGATGAAAACACCTGCTTGAAGTTGTCCACCAATCTTTCCGCAGCGTATCTTTGATCCTTCGATAATGGTGCACTCCCAATTAATTTCGAAGTCAAAGACTCAGAAGACACAGTCTCAGAGGAATCAATTCTTCTGATGATGCAGTTTACGGGAGTATAAGTTGCCAACACTTCTCCTTTCCCAATATTCCTCTGTCTTTCACTTACATTGGCGACTCTCACAGAAACTGCATTCCTTGAAAGGTCCACAAGCGTAGATGCCACTAGTACTCCTTTTGGGCTATTATTCTGGTAATGATATTCAATGAGGCCGAATTTAAAGCTGTTGTTTGCCTTGATGGAGCCAGGTATTAGTACTTCTGATCTAGAGGGAATCAATAAATCTGTTTGTTCTATTATTTGATGAGCGGATTTTAAGTTAGTTTCAGCATTGAAAATTGCTATGTCTTCCCTCATCGAGTGCAGCTCATTATTCTTAAAGTCGATAGAAAAATCAAATTTTCTCAAAAAATCCAGTCCGAGAATGAAGGGATCTGTAATGTCAGCGACGAATGCCGTGTGATGGTAAGTGGCGCTCCCGAATATTATTTCTAAGTTCACTTTTCCTTCAATCTCGATTTTGTCACCTGTAACACTATGGAGAGTAACGCAGGGCGGCGTCCATAAGATCTTCAGTCCAAATTGACGAGCCACATCAGTACTTATGATGGTAACGTTGGCTCCTGTGTCCACAATTATTTCGCAGGGAAACCCATTCACATATGCGTAAATGAAGAGTCCGTTGCAGCCGCCACTTCTTGAGGAAATCTGGAAAACTTTGGGATGGGGCTCATTCCGATTTGGCGACCTCCGCCCCGCGAGATTGCCATTGCTTAGTTTTCCTGAGCTGGAGAGGGAGAGGTGCTCTTCTCCCCTGTTTCTTGGCGGGCTTCGCAGTTCCTTAGTACGTGGCCCTCACCGCCACATTTCCAGCACTTCAGTGGTTCTCTACTTTGGTCTTTGCAAGCCGTAATCTTCTTCAGGATCTCTTTGATTTGTCGCTCAATTTCCGAGAGACGAGTTGAGTTCGAATCCGGGGCACTCACTTCCACGCCCCTGATTGAATGGCGATCCTTGCGGGAAGTTTGCTGTGCAGCCTCGAACTTCATTGCGTAGACTAGACCGGATTTAAGATCTTTGATGTCCGCCATCCGGAGAGCCGTCTGAATTTCTGGACTTCGCACTCCGTCTATGAAGTAGTTCAGGGCCAGGTTATAGCGAACATCCGAAGGACAGTTCGAGAAGGCGAGATGGGAAAGCCTCTCAACCTCTGCTGCAAAACTTACAAAGTCTCTCTAGCCCTCTGGAGTCGGGATTTCAGCTGGAGTTGGCTGAATTCTTTTTGGCATGCTTCACCAAAGCGAAGCTTCAAGGCTGATGATAAGGCTTCGAAGTCACGGTGCTTGTTCTCTGGGAAGGTCTGTAGTATGTCAGCTGCATCCCCTCTCAGCGAGGCTGCAAGGTGACAGGCTTTCGTGGAAGAGTCCCAGGAGTTTGCTTCTGCAACGATGAGGAACTGCTTTTTGTAAATATTCCACGAGGTCTTCCCGTCAAATGTGGCCGAGAAGCTCCAGCTGCAGCTACACAGTCACTTGAGTTGCTGCAGGATGCTGATAACTTCGATTCAAGTTCTTTAATTTATTTTCCACGTGGTTTTCTACTGTGGTGATTCGATTCTCAAAGCTATCAACTTTTTCTTCTAGAGCCTCCACTTTATTTTCCATATTGGTAAATTTACTTTCCACCAAGCTTTTCATTGACGTTAGATCGCTCTTAATTTCTTCTTGACTCGAAGTTATGCTAGCGGTTAAATCACTCTTTAATTGTTCTTGATTCGCAGCCATGTCATTTTTTAATTGTTCTTGATTCGCAGTCATGTCACTTTTAACAGCGTTGATCGCATCAAGGAGTTGTTTCAGTTGTTCGTCCATTGCTCGAGTTATCACCATAAAATTCCGAAGTCAAAAAGTCCTCAGGAAGAAAAGTCCAAAGTCACAGATAATTCCAAGAAAGTCCTTGAAGATGCCCCACGTTGGGCGCCAAAATTGTAACGAGTCCGTCCCAAGTAGCATCAACTCATCGGATTTTGCTCGGCCGATCAACAAACTCCTCGTAAACTGATCCTGTAACGCACGATGACATCGTTCCGATCAGTATCCGAGCACGGTTTTCGATGAGCTACTTTTCATCGGAAAGCGATATCCTTCCGATCAACTTTCCCGATGAAAATAAGATGAGCTATATTCCATCGGAAAACGATATCCTTCCGATCAAGTTTCCCGATGAAATTCCTCGGCACGGGACTGTTCTGCTCGTAAATTGCTCCAAATCTCATCGTATTCTCATCGGATTTTGCTGCTCGGATTCTGCTCGGCCGATGAGACATATTGGATCATCGGCCGATGAGAATTTCATCGGGTTTCGATGAATGGCCGATCATCGGCCGATGAGATGATGCTGCTAGGGGTAGCACCTCCAACTTTCTTAAATGATCTCATTCCACTCTTGAGGAAGTAACTATAAATTTATTTGCAATTATGTACACTTATTTACAAAAGGAGCAGGAAACAATTGCTAAACATCCAGCAATTAGGTAGCAAACAGTACACTGTACTCTCAACAGTAACTCAGCACCACGTATCTAACGTGAACAGTAATTAGGAAATTACAAAAGCAAAACAAACATTCGCCCAAGCGAATAGAACGAGTCACCAGAAATCAAAATCTGAAAAAAAACTGTGTTCAAGGCAGTTGGACCGCTATTTATACTCGGAAGGAAATTTCTACAACATTCTGGCAAATTCCGGAGTGTTTTATTCATTCACAAACTTAAATAATCCATTCAAGAAAATTCTAGTGATAAAAAGAAAAACCCACAATATTACAACTCAGAGCGAAAATGTCTTCATGCTTATTAAAGTTAGGGGAAGTGCAAAAACTACAAAATGTTACAGGGTCCGTATACAAATGGTAAAAGTGATATCTTCAGATACTTTTGTAACATGTCGCCAGATAAAACCAAAACCAACACCAAGCGATTCCTCGCCAAAAATGGTGCAATTATTATTATTTTTATTTTCTTTTTATTATTATTATTATTATTATTATTATTATTATTATTATTATTATTATTATTATTATTATTATTATTATTTTTAATTTTTATTTTATTATTATTATTTATTTCTTTTAATTTTAATTTTAATTTTAATTTTAATTTTAATTTTAATTTTAATTTTTATTTTTATTTTTATTTTTATTTTTATTTTATTTTTATTTTTATTTTTATTTTCTGCAGCTTTCTACATCATTTTTAAAAAAAATAGTGAGAGACCCATTTCAGTATTTCTTGTCTTATTTAAGATTAATAAATCGAACAAGCAACATAGCAGGAACTAGAAAGGGAATATTTTAAAGAATTATTAATTTCATAGTCTTGGATTTTCTTGCCCAAATCTTGGGAATATAATGAGCTCAATCTTGAATTTTATTAAAATTTTGCGGATGGATGAACCGTGTAGCCATGAAAGATAGTTTTCAGTTGCAATTTCCTTGCAGCCTAAACTTTGGGATTTCTTCAATTACTGATTGTCAGCTTTTAAAATTTTCAAAAACTTTCAAAAGACGTATACTGCAAAAAATGAACTGTTGTTTTTACAGTAAAATACTGGCAGCCGAAGTCTCAATTTAAAACTGTCAAATGCACAGTAGTAAACTAAAATTAACAATTTTACAGTTTATTGTAGTAAAATTGACAAATTTACAGTTTAGTACCATAAAATTAGATGCCTTATACTTTAAAAACAACATTAATTTTTTTACTGTGTAAACATTTTTCATACCATGTCTTTGCATCTTTCAGTTCGTGCTCCAGCTTTTTGAGAGGAAGCTCAACTGAATATTAGTTTTTAAAATGATACAAAAACATTTCGTTATTAAAGTCATCACATCCCGAAATCAAGATACGTGACATCACCAAAGCCGATCCTTCATGTCGCCTATCCGTCCTCTGAGTGCTTCCTTTCTCCCAATCTGGTTGGGAGTTCATATTCTACTTTCAGTTACATATGGGTAAGTATATAGCTACTTATCTTTATTTTATTTATATAAGGCAGGAATTCAAGTGAAACAGGCGATCGCAAATTACAATCGCTACTGGAAATGAATTACATTAGAACGTTTCTCGATAAAAACATCGTGACGTCAGCGTGACGCTTGCCTATGAATAGCGAGCTAGATAAAACGTCACAGCCTACTTGGCGAATAAGAGGAGATCGATGACTGCTTGTGAGCTCTTATTGGCTCCACCCGTAGTGACGTCAGTGCCAAGTTAAGTTGATGATAATGTAATTCACTTCCAGTAGCGATTGCAATTCGAAGCGATTGCAATGGTGTTTCCCTTGAATTCCTGCTCAAATGCATTATATGGTTGTACAGTCAAGCCTGTCTATCTCGAATTTCACGGGACAGAAGAAAAATTCGAGACACAGAGCTTGGGAGTGGAAAAATCCGTGCTTGTTCTTGGATTTTTTTTCGAGATTTTTGTGTTAATGGAGATGGTGTAGCTAAGGTCTACTATCTAGAATTAAAAGCAACCACCACAACAACAACAACAAATTTAACTTGCTTCTTAACCTTCAACAATTTGAAAAAAAAAAAAAAAAAAAAAAACTTCAGTTTTTAGGCCAACTGAATTTCATCGTTCACACAGAATAATCAGCATCTCAGCTGATAATGCCTAGTGTCATTTGTATACAGTCAAAACTGTTTATCTCGAATTTCGCGAGACAAAAGAAAAATTCGAGACACAGAGCTTGGGAGTGGAAAAATCCGTGCTTGTTCTTGGATTTTTTTTCGAGATTTTTGTGTTAATGGAGATGGTGTAGCTAAGGTCTACCATCTAGAATTAAAAGCAACCACCACAACAACAACAACAAATTTAACTGGCTTCTTAACATTCAACAATTTGAAAACAAAACAAAAAAAAAAAAACCTTCAGTTTTTAGGCCTACTGAATTTCATCGTTCACACAGAATAATCAGCATCTCAGCTGATAATGCCTAGTGTCATTTGTATACAGTCAAAATTGTTTATCTCGAATTTCGCGAGACAAAAGAAAAATTCGAGACACAGAGCTTGGGAGTGGAAAAATCCGTGCTTGTTCTTGGATTTTTTTTTCGAGATTTTTGTGTTAATGGAGATGGTGTAGCTAAGGTCTACCATCTAGAATTAAAAGCAACCACCACAACAACAACAACAAATTTAACTTGCTTCTTAACATTCAACAATTTGAAAAAAAAAAAAAAACTTCAGTTTTTAGGCCAACTGAATTTCATCGTTCACACAGAATAATCAGCATCTCAGCTGATAATGCCTAGTGTCATTTGTATACAGTCAAAACTGTTTATCTCGAATTCCGCGAGACAGAAGAAAAATTCGAGACACAGAGCTTGGGAGTGGAAAAATCCGTGCTTGTTCTTGGATTTTTTTCCGAGATTTTTGTGTTAATGGAGATGGTGTAGCTAAGGTCTACTATCTAGAATTAAAAGCAACCACCACAACAACAACAACAAATTTAACTTGCTTCTTAACATTCAACAATTTGGAAAAAAAAAAAAACTTCAGTTTTTAGGCCAACTGAATTTCATCGTTCACACAGAATAATCAGCATCTCAGCTGATAATGCCTAGTGTCATTTGTATACAGTCAAAACTGTTTATCTCGAATTCCGCGAGACAGAAGAAAAATTCGAGACACAGAGCTTGGGAGTGGAAAAATCCGTGCTTGTTCTTGGATTTTTTTCCGAGATTTTTGTGTTAATGGAGATGGTGTAGCTAAGGTCTACTATCTAGAATTAAAAGCAACCACCACAACAACAACAACAAATTTAACTTGCTTCTTAACATTCAACAATTTGAAAAAAAAAACCTTCAGTTTTTAGGCCAACTGAATTTCATCGTTCACACAGAATAATCAGCATCTCAGCTGATAATGCCTAGTGTCATTTGTATACAGTCAAAACTGTTTATCTCGAATTCCGCGAGACAGAAGAAAAATTCGAGATACGAAGGTTTCGAGATACAGAGGTTGTGATAAAATTTACAAAAATAAGCAACTGGAAGCAAGTCAAATACATAATAGATTATTTTGCATTGATATTGTTGAATATTTTACTGTACGACATGTTGTGAGTCCACGTAATACTAATTGTGATGACTATATCGGTAGCAAGTTAATGCATACCTATAAGTACGAACATAGTCTTTGAATTGATTGTGCAGAAGATGATTTTTGTCTCCAAGCTATACCATTTATAAAGGTGGCCGGAGATGAAATTCAAAAGTGAGAGTCGTGAAATTTGGAGATATAGAGGTTTTCGGAAAACATCATTCGAGATAAACATGAGAAAAAACATTAAATTTATGCTGCAAAAGCAGGGAAATTGAAAAATTTCGACATAGAGAGGTTTTCGAGATAAGCAGGTTCGAGATAAACGGGTTCGACTGTATGTGTACATATATGCATACTAGGGTTGTCCTTAGTATATAGGAGAAAAACTGATTTAATATTTTTATAAGTCTCACCCTCTATTTCTTTTATTTATACATTAAAAATTACATCAGTTCTCTTCTTTTAAGTATTCATTTCTATTTTGTCTGTCATAAACTATGTTTTATTTGATTTTTATTGATATACACGTGCAGATGCCTAAATTTAGTAAATGTCTCGTTTTGAGGAAGAAATAAGTGTACACCATATGAATGCAACGATAATGTTGACTGCCAACAAAATATCCATGCTTTGGATCTCAGAAAATTCTTTTTTTTTTTTCTTTTCTTTTTAAGAGTCATCTTTGTATCGTAAAAATTTAGAACATAGTGCTTTGTGTATATTTTCTGCTCAAATGCATGAACGAAAAAATAATAAAAAATTGCAAGTCAGTCTTAATTTCTTTTTTCTTTCTCAGAAGTCCGGTTAAGCACAAGTGTTTTAACCCCTTCCAGTCTTATTTTATTTCGGGGTTGCGGATCAAAAAATGTCAATTTTTTTATGCTTATTTTCATACATACATATCTTTTTAAACATAATAGCATCATTCGCATGCAACATTTCCTAAAAATAAATGTAAAAATATCTATTGTAATAAATGAGTATTTACCTGTAAAGTTGGCTTTCTGTATGGCAGAAATCAT
Source organism: Uloborus plumipes (assembly GCA_038373865.1). Classification (NCBI taxonomy): domain Eukaryota; kingdom Metazoa; phylum Arthropoda; class Arachnida; order Araneae; family Uloboridae; genus Uloborus; species Uloborus plumipes. The sequence continues at coordinate 42,367 of JAXGGA010007031.1, forward strand.
TATACTTTGGAGTTGGCCCCTACTCTTATCTTAAATCTACAGCTCAAAACACTGTATAGTTATGTTATCTAGTAGCAACAATAGCAAATAAAAGCATCCGAAACCATAAAAGGGACATGTGAAATAATTGGGGAAAGACTGGTTGTGCAGTGTTAATTTTCACAGTGCCCGAGCTACACTCGGGATGAGCCAGAATGGAACATTTCGCTTGCCCGAGTCCAGCTCGGGAAAAGCCGGGAAGGGGTTAACTTGCGCATGAAAGTAAATTTGTATTAACGAACAAAATTTTATCAAATTCTATTAAAATCTCCAAGCAAAAAAAAAAAAAAAGGTAAACTTGCATTTAAAATTCAGTGAATGTTATAAAAATGATCAAAGATGAAGGATTTCAAAAAAAAAAAAAAAAATAATAATAATAATAATAAAAATAATAATAATAATAAAAATAAGAACCTTATGCAAATATTTTTAAGTAAAGGTTAGATACATTCTTTTTAACTGAAAATTTGTATTAAAAGTGTGTCACTTTAAACTGTATATTTCAGAATTTCTTGCGGAAGTCAAGGTGGTCTAACTTTCAGTGATATTCTCCCAGAAAACACCAAAAGTTATGATAAAATGAAGCCACCTAAAAAAGACGGTAATTATAATTGAGTTTTTAGTTAAGTTCATTCATTTAACTATTTTAAACATTTTTTCTTTTCTTCATACAGTTCTATACGACTTCATATGTCAATAAGAAGGACATAGGTTATCAAAGAAAAGTTACTTGAATTTTGTATAAATTTTTCAAGGTATTTTTTCTCAATATCACACACGTTGTTTAAAGAGGGGGGAAAAAAGAGATCCTCTTCCAAAGTTTTAGCTTCTCCTAGACCTCAGAATTTGAAGTATCCGCATATTAATCATGGGGCGATTTAGAAATGTTGGAGCCTTGGAAATCGACAGAAACTGGCTAGCTTATGAACAGATATTTAAAATTTTAATAGCAAGTTAGTAATTTTTTTATCAGTGCCTTGTTTTTTTAAGTGAAAAGAGGCCAGTGGCTTAACCACTATACTACTCTGTCGGCTGTAAGTTACTGTAGCTAGATCATCAAAAAAAAAAAGAACTTTTGGAAGCTTATTTAACCGCTTCCTTTAAATTTTTTTGGAAAAAATGGCTAGAAAAATCACATTTTTTAAATTTGATTTTTGAACACAACGAAATAGACAAGCGAAATATGTAGGTTTCAAGCAGGTCCGTCATTTGGGGGGGGGGGGGGTCAATTACCCTCCCCTGGCTTAGGGAAATCAATGTACTGGCATATAAGTGGGCGTGGTTTTTGCCACTTTTTGGTTAATTTTACGTTGTGTATGCACCTTTTGCCCCCCCCCCCTGGAAAATTTTGAAATGACGTCCCTGGTTTCAAATTGATTTTTTAATCTTTTATAGGTGTAAAATCATTTAGTTTCACCCGAGCTTTCTCGGGATAATAATTACCCGCAACTCATACGAGCCCGAAATAACTCGGGATAATCAGGCAAGCGGTTAAAAAAGAAAGAAAAGAAATTACCAACTGTTCCTTCAATGGTAGGACTACCCTACACTAGGGTGGTTCACAAACCTATGGTAAAAAAAAAATTGTCCTAGAGGTCACGGCGGTGGCTCATTTTTTTTACCTTTATCCACCCTAATATACTGCCAAAATTTCAACCTCCTACTTAAATAAAAAGACGGTGCTCAAAGTTCAAACAGTTCTCCAGTTTTTGTCAATTTCAAACGTTTTTCGGTTGAGGGGTAAAAAAAATTCCGGGTGTTTGCTATCATTTTTGCTGATTCTTATGTTCAATGATCTCCTGAATCCTAATATGGCCACCCTTTCCCCACATTGTCTCCCACTTTTCGAAAATAGCGCCCCCCTCCCCTCCTATTTTCATCAGATTTCGACAATTTCATAGATATTATTTGGAGGGGAAGGAAGCAGTATATTTACCATTAACATTCTTCTATAGAGCTAGAGAGGTGAAAAGTTCAAAATCATATACACTTTTCGCAAGTTAGGAGACTCATGGGGGCATTACCCCCCCCCCCTTCCGTAAAATATTTAACATATCATCAATAACTCATTTATTCCAGCTTCAAAATTTTACACTTATTTTTTGGTGCAACACAATAATATTGGACTGCTTCTATGACTCCCACGTCCAAAAAAGTTTTCAAGCTGTAAAATTTGTTCTAAAATCTTGGAAACATTGCATGTTATATACACTGGCGGAAAAAAAAATCCCAACACCAAGAAAGACTTGTATTAGATAAACGAAATTTGGTAGGCGTGTTTATACAACTGAAAGATGACATCGATTGAACTTTCGCGTTCCGCGCATAAGTGTGGCGCAGCTGGCGTCACTCAGAACATGCAAATAAGGCTTGTTTTAAAAGCGTGTTTTGAAGCTCGTGTGTATTATTTTCCCGTGAAATTTGACGAATTGCGTTCATGTTAGCCAGGAATGCCTTTAAGAAGACGAAGAAGCCATTAACAACAGCTCACCGAGTTTAAACGAGGTCGTACAATTTGGCTACGAGAAGGTGAATTTTCATTTCGCGATATTGCAGAAAGACTTGGGTGGGAATGTTTCCACCATGAGGGATTATTGGAAGCTATGGGCAAGGGATGGTACTACCTCAAGAAGATCGAGTTCCGAGCTGCCACGTGGCACGACTGAGAAGGAAGATCGCCGAATCTTGCGTACGGCTGTGGCGCATCGTACTGCATCTACGGCTGATATTCTAACTGCAGTTGGTACCATCATGACCCAAGGAACGGTAAGAAACTGTTTACTTTAAGGACAGCTCCGAGCCAGGCAGCCTGTAGCCGGTATTTCATTGACTGCAAACCATTGCCTTTTCCGACGGCAGTGGTGCCACGACAGAGCTCACTAGAGGTCGGAGTGCAGATCTGTTGTAATTTTTGATGAAAACAGATTCTGAATTAGTGCCAGTGGTGGCTGTATATTGGTCAGAAGGAGGCCAGGGGACCGCCTGCATCCAAGCGGTCTACGGCCTAGACACACGGGACCCACACCTGGAGTTATGGTCTCTGGAGCAATTTCCTACGACAGCAGGGGCATTCTTGTGGTTATCCCAAACTCACTGACTGAAAATTTGTCGTCAGTCTGGTAATTTAACCAGTAGTACAGCCCTTCATGAGTAGCATTCAAGGGGGCGTTTTCCAACAGGATAACGCTCGCCCTCACATCGCTGCTGTAACGCAATGTACTCTACAGAGTGTTGACATGTTACCATGACCTGCAAAATCACCAGATCTGTCTCCAATTGATAACGTATGGGATATCATGGGATGGCACCTCGAGCATCATCCACAGTCAGCAATGACGGTCCTAGTATTGACACAGCAAGTGCAACAAGCATGGAACTCCATACCACAAAGTGACATTCGGCACCTGTATGACATAATGCATGCACGATTGCAGGCTTGCCTTCAAAATTCTGGAGGTTACACCCTCTATTAAATTAACATAATTTCACATTTGCACAGCATTTTCTTGAGCTTAAATTATCCAGTGATCTTGTACATTTAATCAATTAAACATGTTAACTAGACAATTGCATTACCCAAATTTCATTACTCTACAGTAATTTTTTCTTGGTGTTGGGATTTTTTTTTTCCGCCAGTGTATGAGTCGCACAGCAGATTTAACTCAGTCAAGAACCTTTCAGTATTATTTTTATTCATTCCAGTTATGTTCGAGTGATTACCGTGAAGGGGGAAACGGAGATCATGTTTGGATTTAGTGGGGCATATTACATAAGAAACAGCAAGAATAGTGTCAGATACATTTGAAGTTCATTTTGTGCCAAGCAGTGTTGTTATACTGAAGTTTGCTAGAAGTTTTTAAATAAAGCCAAAATATTTAAACTTATTGCTATGCAATTCATCTTTCTATGTATATTAATATATAGATTTTTTTTTTTTGAGAGAGAGAGACTTTTAGTATTGAATATTTTATTGTCTCCGCAAAGAAAAGTACTCAATTTTTTTCAACAGCAGGTAAAAGAAACTGCTTATTGTCCTCATTATTGAAAAAAATTCTGTTAAATTCTTGAATTATTTGAACATTTTCCTCAGCAACGTTATTTACCATTATTTATTTATTTTTATTTTTTCTTTTAATTTTGTGATTGATATAGATTTGCATTCGTTGGGGCGTAGGACGAAGAATGTTAGAAAATAATCTCCAATATTCATGTTTGAAAAAAATCCAATTGTTCTGTTTGCTATATTTCGCATCTTTATTCTTATAATAACTTGCTTTTGAGTGATTCCATACCAACTCACCGAATGGGGGTCGCACGACCGACTCGGATTTTCTTTTAATTTGGTACACATGTTGATCATACAGAGGCATGGAAAAGTCCAAATTGTTAGATTCCTGCTCCACGTATTTTCTGAGATATACATGCCCTCAAAGTTTGTTCGCCATGTCAAAATACTAAAAAAGTGATGTTATTTAATCATTTTTTATAAAAAATCGTACTCATGCAAAATAAAAGTGTTAGATATCTATGGAAACTAGTTACTCCAGGCATTCAGAAAAAAAATACTAGAATGTTCATAATGAAAATTGCTAAGGTACAGGGCTCTTTGAAGTTGTAATCACAAAAACTCGATTTTGCCGATTTTGCTAAAATTGAGGAATTTATTCCAAAAAAAGGAAGACATAACCAAAGGTTTACTCACTTTCTGGTAGTGTACAGATGTTTACTATAAATGGTTACACAATACATAACTTGGATTTCTCACTCCTTCTTGGAAATATTTAAGCTTAAAGATAAGCCATAAGGCAAAAACATGCGTTTTTGGCCATCTTGGCAGCCATTTTTCTCATAAAGGGGGAGCTGTATAGACTTTAATTTTTTTTAAAACAAGCCACTGATATGTTAGCTATTCACAGGAAAAGAGTTTACTTTTGATTATTTCTTCCATTAAGAGTTATCCTGCTGACAGTATATGCATGTTTTTCACGACGACCATATGCTTTTGTTCCCCCTCTCATGGACTTAAAATTAATTGAACCAAAAAATAATGATATATTTATTAATAGCTGTATTATCTACCCCATATGTCATGAAATTTAATTTATTAAATCATTGAACAATAAATTAGATAATAAGCAATAATTGCTTATAATATAAATATTTAGATCTCCTTTACACTGAAGTGACAAAAGTCATGGGATTGCAATATGCAAATTTTCAGATGGCAGTAGCATCGCATAGAACAGGTATAAATGCGCAGTGCTTTTACAGAGCTTTCATTTCTGTTCAAGTTATTCATGTGAAGAGGTTTTAACGTGATGATGACCGCACGACGTGAATTAACAGACTTTGAACGCGTAATGTTAGTTGGAGCTAGACGCATGGGGTCATGCCATTTCGGAAATCGTTAGAGAATTCAACATTCCCAGATCCACTGTGTCAAGAGTGTGCCGAGAGTATGAAATTTCAGGCATAACATCCCACCATGGACAGCGCAGTGGTCGACCGCCTGCACTTAAAGATCGAGACCGGCGACGTCTGCAAAGAGTCGTAAATTCTAACAGACAAGCAACACTGCGTCAAATCACCGTAGAAATCAATGTGGGACGTACAATGGACGTGTCTGCTAGAACTGTGCGGAGAAATTTGGATTTCTTGGGCTATTCCAGCAGAAGACCGACTCGAGTGCCTTTACTGACAGAACGACATCGCTTGCAGCGACTCTCGTGGGCACGTGAGCATATCGGTTGGTCCCTAGATGAATGGAAAACCGTGGCCTGGTCCGATGAGTCACGATTTCAGCTGGTAAGAGCCGATAATAGGGTTCGAGTGTGGCGCAGACCCCACGAAACCATGGACCCAAACTGTCAGCAAGGCACTGTTCAAGCTGGTGGTGGCTCCGTAATGGTGTGGGCTGTTTTTTCATGGCATGGACTTGGTCCACTAGTGCGACTGGACCGAACATTGACTGGAAATGCTTATGTGCAGCTACTTGGAGATCACTTGCAGCCATTCATGGACTTCATGTACCCAAACAACGATGGGATTTTTATGGATGACAATGCGCCATGTCACCGGGCCACAACTGTTCGCAATTGGTTTGAAGAAAATTCTGGACAATTCCAACGAATGATTTGGCCACCTAGATCGCCCGACATGAATCCCATTGAGCATTTATGGGACACCATCGAGAGGTCTGTTCGTGCCCAAAATCCTGCCCCATCAACGCTTTCACAATTATGGACGTCTATCGAGACAGCATGGCTCAATATTCCTGCAGAAGACTTCCAACGACTTGTTGAGTCCATGCCACGTCGAGTTGTTGCACTTCGCCGGGCAAAAGGAGGGCCGACACGATATTAAGAGGTATCCCATGACTTTTGTCACTTCAGTGTATGTTAATTAATTTCTCAAGAAAGTATTTAGTGCTTTATAATTATGAATGCATAATGCTCAGGCATCAGAGAAATACTATTTCTTGTTTTCATCAATTATCCAATTTATTGTTCAATGATTTAAAAAATTAAATTTCATGACATATGGGGTAGATAATACAGCTATTAATAAATATATCATTATTTTTTGGTTCAATTAATTTTAAGTCCATGAGAGGGGGAACAAAAGCATATGGTCGTCGCGAAAAACATGCATATACTGTCAGCAGGATATCTCTTAATGGAAGAAGTAACCAAAAGTAAACTCTTTTCCTGTGAATAGCTAACATATCAGGGGCTTGTTTAAAAAAAAATTAAAGTTTCTACAGCTCCCCCTTTATGAAAAAAATGGCTGCCAAGATGGCCAAAAACGCATGTTTTTGCCTTATGGCTTATCTTTAAGCTTAAATATTTCCAAGAAGGAGTGAGAAATCCAAGTTATGCATTATGTAACCATTTATAGTAAACATCTGTACACTACCAGAAAGTGAGTAAACCTTTGGTTATGTCTTCTTTTTTTTTTGGAATAAATTCCTCAATTTTAGCAAATTCGGCAAAATCGAGCTTTTGTGATTACAACTTCAAAGAGCCCTGTACCTTAGCAATTTTCATTATGAACATTCTATTATTTTTTTTCTGAATGCCTGGAGTAACTAGTTTCCATAGATATCTAACATTTTTATTTTTATTATAAAAAATGATTAAATAACATCACTTTTTTAATATTTTGACGTGGCGGACAAACTTTGAGGGCATGTATCTCAGAAAATAAGTGGAGCAGGAACCTAACAATTTGGACTTTTCCATGCCTCTATATGATCAACATGTGTGCCAAATTAAAAGAAAATCCGAGTTGGTTGTGCGACCAACTTTTCTTTTTTCTGGTGAGTTGGTTGGAATCACTCTTTTCTTTCAACTAGAATTTGATACGAAAAACTAAGTCAAACTAATTAATTCACCAGAAAGGTGTCACAAGTACTTTAATAAAACTGTACTAGTTGTTATTTCAATTTCCAGGTCGTTCATATCTTATGAGGTTTTTTCCAAGTTCAGATATTCCCAGAAGTTTTAATATAGCAAACGGAGCATCTATTAGTGTTCAATCTATTTGTTGTACTGTACAGAAAGGCGCTGAAACTGTAGAAAGTGTTGTACCTAGGTTATTTCTCTCATGATTAAATGAAAAATCTCTTTCTTATATAGGAACATAAATATTTTGAGGCATATAAGAGCCTGGATTTCATCAGATAGGCTCCCTAATTGACTAATAATAACTCCCTTATATCTTTATAATCAGCAAGAGTGATCACAGATTTATAAAAAGCTTACAGTTGAAGTTTCAAACTTGTTAAAGTATTTTTTAAATTCTATGTGCAACTTTCTTTTTTTTTTTTTTTGTTTATTTCTTTGCCAAACATTTTTTCGCTTTTAAGTTATTAAAAAGAATAGAACTTGTGAGGAATATGATGGCCAAAGTAAGCATGAAGTAAATATCTTTGCCTAAATTTCAGATTAGTTCTATGCCAGACTAGCTACAATTGTTTATTTTGTGCAATTAGTTTTTAGAATTTAATTCATTCTTCTTGTGATACTGTTAGCACTATTAGTTTAAAACTTTAAATCTTGCAATTTTTTTCTGTGCATCCCACTACTTTAAAAACATAAAAAACATTTTGCACAGTTCTTCCACAACTCTATTTTGGCAAGCGTAAGTTTTGAAAATCATAGCACAACATGTAGACAAGTAGTACTGCAATCTACATTGTATGCTGCGATCTACTAAATAATCAATTGTATCAAAGGTGTTGCTATATAGATTCAAACGATTAAGAAACTTTCCAATTGTTTGAACTAATATTTATGCGTTGGAAAATGAGAATAATTGAAAAAAAAAAATATCTTCCAAGAAAATGGTCTCTTTAGTCTGAAAAACTCAAAAATTGTGAAAATTACGAAAAAGAGGAAAAATGAAGGGTGTTTGAGCACCATTTTCCATTAAGAGTAGGGAGCTGAAATTTTAGGGAAGTGATCTCATACATAAATGTAAAAAAAGTAGGGTGCGCCTTGGTCCGTAGCAAAAAAAAAAAAAAAAATTTTTTTGAACCACCCTACCCTACACTCTAATAAAATTATTTATAGTTGCGAGCACCTATACCCTTACTATAATTTATCGATAATAAAGTAAAATCGTATTTTGACTATGACCAATTCAACTGTTTTACATTAGCAAAACGCTCACCTTTTGGCGGTTAAAAGGAGAGTTTTTGGTGGTTAAAAAGTTTTAGCTTTTATATTTTTTGCTTTTTTGATCTTCAAACCAGATAATAAATAAAGCAATAAAATCGAAATAAGTCTACATTTGAAAGTTATTTTTTTCATCTTAGGAAGATAAATTAGTTGAAATACTTTCTTTAATTTTTAGGGAAGCCTACAAAAGTATTTTTTCATGTCACTGTAATGGGCCTTGATTCCATCAATGAAGGTTCAATGGTAAGATCTAAGTTGTTTTTGTAGTATATATAACGTTTATTTCTATGCTATTTGGAAAATGTCTTGTAAGTACTTAGAAATTGCAATTTGATATGTTTGTTTTTTATTTCTACTCATCATTTCATCTAACGCACCAAATTATAGATTTTTCCCCGTACTTTTCAACGACTTTTTTATATTTTAATCTTAACCTCTGAAGCAATATAATTTAGAACAGTGAACAGTTGCTTTTACGTTGTGACTGTTTTTTCAACAAGTAGGGGAAAGTAGGGTGATGATGCACACTTAAGGGAAGACACAAATAGCTATATATATATATCAGGAAAGATTAAACCGCATTGAAACTGAAAAGAATAGTTGCTTTTGCAAACAATAAAGCCAGATCAAAATTCATGTAATGCTTTAGTAAAACGTTATTAACACTAGATTGCCCAAGCAGTCATTTTGACTGCTTTTTAATTTCAATTCGAAGAATAATTATGCATATATAATGACACAATTTCTTAGAATGTTATGACTTTTTAAACAACATATGAATAAGTTTATTAATAATTGTAGTTACCTCCTCCCTCCCTTATATTTCCGGTTTAAACATATGTTATACCAATATATCACCCAAGCAGTCGAAATGACTAATTCTGCAATCTAGTGTTAAACGGGTAAAAAACATTTCAATGGTTTTACTTTTTATTAATGCATGATTATTATTATGTAACTTTCATTTCAACTAAATTTTGAGGGAAACAGAATTTTTACCGCTTAAGTCCGCAATTTGGATTGAGCCGCCAAAGATAATCCACGCAAGTCCATCCTCTTAAAAAGCATCTAATTAACCGCTCAGTGGAAATTCTGCATAAGGGACTGTCCATAAATGATGTCCTTTTTTTTTTTCAAACACATTTGACCCCCTCCCCCTTTGTCCCAAAGTGTACCTCTTCACCTTACCTCCTCTCCCTTTGTCAATTTCTATAAACACATGTGCATGTGATATGTCCTGATAAATTGCATTTTCCACTCAAATTTCAAATGTTACATTTCAGACTTATGCCGCTGACATTTTTTTCGCTCAAACATGGAAAGATCATCGTTTGCGTTTACCAGAGAACATGACTTCGGAATACCGGCTGTTAGAAGTACAGTGGTTGCAGAATATGTGGAGACCTGATTCATACTTTAAGAATGCTAAGGCTGTGACATTCCAGACAATGACGATTCCCAACCATTATGTTTGGCTGTATCAAAACAAAGATATTCTTTACATGGTCAAGTAAGCTACTTACTATTACTTGAAGGGTTCGGGTGTAAATGTGGTAACTAGCATTTTTATAATCCATACTTAACACTATAAAGAAGAAGAGTTTGTTTGAACGCGCTAATCTCTGGACCTACTGGTTCGAATTGAAAAGGTCTTTTTGTGGTAAATACTCCATGTAATCAGAAAGGCTTTATGCTATATAACCTTATGTTATATGTAAAGAGTTATTATAGTTCAGAAATAATAATGGCCGAAAAGCACGAGCGGATTAGTTTCCGCTCTCCATGTGGTTGGCTCTTAACGCAATGGTTGCCTTCAGAAAATTGATTTTTGAATGCTTGTCAATGACATGGCTCGTGAAAAGTTGCAGAAATTACTGTAGCAAGTATTTTCATTTTGAAAACAAAATGGGTACATTAATTAAGTGCTGTGTGTCTCGGTAGACCGCGTAAGATTTCTGTTAAAATCGTCGGTACCATGCTAAAATTACGAATGTGAAAATTGGCACTTTTCAGGAGAGCCAAAACACTGAATGTAATTTTTTTCCACTTGACGTGTTTGGTTATTTTCAATTTTTTATAGATATCTTTAAGTGTAAAACTATCGTTCGGAGGTATCATTTCAATTTTAATTATTTGTAAAATTTGAACTTGAAAAACGCGATTTTTCACATTCGTTATTTTAGCATGGTGCCGACGAAATGCCCACAGACCAGTTTTTCACTAAATAATTCGATTTTTATAATTTTGTTAGATACCACTATGTACGGCTGAGCCCTTCACTTACATCGCTAAACTGGGCCCGATTTTGACTTCGAAAACATTGGAGCCTCGTGCTACGTCTTACATTTTGATATTGTCCGTGCCACCGCAAGATTTACAAAGTAACAAAAAAAAAATCTATTGTATAATGTGTATGTGTATAATACACGGTATTCCGTTTTAACTTGCTTGACCTTTATTTTCGCAACTGTTCGTCCTAGATGCATACATCAAATTGCAAAAATACCCAAAATGAGGTGCACAGTTAAGATAGATATTAAAAGTTTGAAATGGAACAAAATGTCTAAAATACAAAATCTACCTTTCCATACGGACTCCAGTTCCCCCAACTTATACTAAGGAAAAAAAATCTCCATCAAGAAAAATAATTTCAACACAAAAAACCTCAAAAGATTTGTGATTAAAACTCGAACACATGTTCGAGTTCAAAGTCTTGCTGTCCCGTGCAGAAAATGATATTAGGACGTATCGCCTTTTCAATAGAATGACCGGTTGTCATGTTAAAGGCTTTCTTCCGTTTTGAAAATAGCAGCGCAATTTGACCTTTTCACCTAATAAAAACGAAATTTTGATTGAACTCGATAAGCCATTAATAACATATTTAAAAACCAATTCGTTTTTTTAAATTAATATTTTAATATGTTTTCCTTATAGGCTCACTCTTACGCTATCATGTGCAATGAATTTTGCAAGCTATCCTCATGACACTCAGACCTGCTCTTTGCAGATGGAAAGTTGTAAGTTACCACTAGAGCTATTTTATTTTTATTGTTTTAAATAACAAAACTTTTCTTATATTTAGAAATGTGCAATTTTTAAATACTTGTTCATAAGTTAATAAAAAGCGCAAAAAAAAAGTGATTTGCTAATCAACATACTTTGCCCGATTTAAAATTTAACCTGACATACACTAGGTGGCCAAAAGTATCCGGACACTTTCAAAAATTCACATTTTTACATACAGCTCGAGAAATAAGTGATCAATTGTTCTTTAAATTTAGTCATACAAAATATAGGCTTCACCGAACCTTTCCAAGTTCAAATTAAATTACCCTTGCATTTGGGGGACGACAAGAAGGGGGGTTGAAAGAAAAACCGCTTTTTGACCATAACTCTTCGAAAATAACTCGGAATAAGCTATAAATTTCAGTAATTATTTAGCATACTATGTATAACTACTGTACCAATTTTTATGAACGTACCACTCTTACTTCCGAAGATATGAAACATTTTTTAAAAAACGGTAATTTTATTTGAAGGGTTTTTGCTCATAACACGCAGAGTTTTTGATCAAACCTTGTTAAAACTTCAGGAAAAATGACAAAATACAAGAGAAAGAACATACTTAAACGGTAAATAAAAATATTAAAAATCCGATGAGATATGAACGCTAAAAGGAAATATTTTTTCACGGCGCATGCGCGAACGACAGAAATTTATAATTACAAAAATATTGTACCCTGATTTATACTTCATCTTATAAAAAAAGTTTCAGTTGAATATCATGAAAATTGATTTGTCTGCGAATGAATGAATTACAGCTCACTATATTGCTGATATCTTTTTCAATTTTTACGATATTCAACTGGAACTTTTTTTATAAGATGCAGTATAAACCAGGCTACAGTATTTTTGTATAGTTATAAATTTCTGTCGTTCGCGCATGCACCGTGAAAAATTATTTCCTTTTAACGTTCATATCTCATCGGATTTTTAATATTTTTATTTACCGTTTTAGTATGTTTTTTCTCTTGTATTTTGTCATCTTTCCTGAAGTGTTGATAAGGTTTGATCAAAAACTCTGCGTGTTATGAGCAAAAACCCTTCAAATAAAATTGCCGTTTTTTAAAAAATGTCTCATATCTTCGGAAGTAAGAGTGGTACGTTCATAAAAATTGGTACAGTAGTTATACATAGTATGCTAAATAATTACTGAAATTTATAACTTATTCCGAGCTATTTTCGAAGAGTTATGGTCAAAAAGCGGTTTTTCTTTCAACCCCCCTTCTTGTCGTCCCCCAAATGCAAGGGTAATTTAATTTGAACTTGGAAATGTTCGGTGAAGCCTATATTTTGTATGACTAAATTTAAAGAACAATTGATCACTTATTTCTCGAGCTATATGTAAAAATGTGAATTTTTGAAAGTGTCCGGATACTTTTGGCCACCTAGTGTAGTAACGGAAGGCCTACCAGATATCCGTTTACTCTTCTTGAAGGAGAGCGAATCGGCTGAATGGAAAAGCCAAGCAAACGACGCAATGGCGCACCCACGGGGGGAGCTAAGGGGCTTAAGCCCCTCCCACAAGCTTCAAGATGAACTCCTTGAAATGCTTTTTTTTGGACTTGATTTTTGGAAATTTGCCAAGACTTAGTCCCCAACCCCCTTTTTAATTTCAGAAAAAACGATTGCAGTTTTTTCTTTAGGACTTCAAATTCGAAAACTTTCCGAAGGAGACCGACTTGGCCCCTCCCAGGAAACAATCTTGGGTGGGCCATATCGTCGTTTAACGACGATGTGATAGTGTAACTTATCATTGTTGTATTATCCGGCGATTTTTGCCGTTGTCGTGTCGTTAAGTGAAAAAACGCTCGTAGTCCTAGTGATTTAATCTCCTACGAAGGTGCGAAGGGTTGTAAGACTACCAATCATTATGCCTCTCAAATCAAAAACTCCACTATCTTTGAACCGGTAATTTTTAATCATGTTGGAAGTGCTGTTTCTCATTCAGTGCTTTCCCCAGATGTTTATGAGTGCAGAATACATAACCAGATTAAATTTACCCTCATCCGGAAAGAGTAGCAGACCCAGAGATTATCTAGCCAATTTTGGAGTTTGCGATATCACATAAAACACCTTCACCGGTGTGCGACGTTCGTACATATCATCCGACAATTAGGCCACACTGTACTGTCATTTTGGTCTCAGTAAAACACATACAATAAACTATTAAACGACTTATATCGCTTCTTACTATTTCTCTCGCTGTCTGTTGCCGGTTACTTTCTGCCCGCAGGGCAATATATTGGCCGTCTGCTGCCGTGGTTGTTTGTGGAACACCACTGCGAACCATCAGACAGCTGTTCTTACAGTTAGAAAGCTTCTCCAAAGTCAAAAAACGGTGCTATGAGCAGTACCTAACTTCAAAGTCACAGTTTGACCATCCTTAATCTTTCCAGAGATTCAACCTTAGTTAAAAGCATCCAGATGTCTGCTAGAGACCCATTGTGTGACATTTGACACTGTGGCAGAAATTTGCCGTGGTTTCAACTGATGCATAGAGAGTAATTGCTTACTCCTCTACGATGTCTAACTGTATGTGTTCACATATGTTAAAGTACCTGACAGAAGTAAATGTCCTGATCGGTCTTTCTCCTCTGCTTTTCTTTCTGCTGGTATGCTGACTTTTCAACTTCGTAATTAATTTTTGTACACCAGGGTATATATTTGGTAAAGTAAAAAAATAAACAAAATATTTTTAACTTTCTCTAGTATCTTATACTACGGATGATCTTGTCTTTGACTGGGATGAGAAAATGCCTCTTGCTGTTGATGACAATATTGAGCTTCCACAGCTTGATTTAGAAAAGACAGACATTGGAGATTGTACACAAGTATATTCAACAGGTATGTAAAATTATTAATGAAATTATTACGAAATCCATTGCATTTTCTTAATTCCTAAGCATTTAATCAATAATATGTGGATTTTGATCTAGATTACTGGTAGACTTCATTTTAATGTTGACAAATATAACTGATATCATCTATTAATTTTTACATTAAATTTACATTTTATAGGAAACTTCACATGTCTTCAAGTGATTTTTACCTTGAAAAGGAGATTGGGTTATTACTTGTTCCATACATATATTCCTACTTGTCTAATTGTAATTATGTCCTGGGTATCTTTTTGGATTAAAGTAAGTGGTATTTTTTCTCTATTTACTATTATTATTCTTTTGCTTCCGTTTTGAACTTATTACAGGGAACGAAATCAATTTAAGTAGTTAAAAAATCAATTTGAAAATGTTTAATAGTTTTACACCAGGAGGATAAAAGGAAATTTTGAACTGTAATTTTCTTGTTAAAAATAATTTTCCTGCCAAATTTCCTATGCGTTCTTAATTCTACCCGACAGATTAAAGTAATATTAAAGTGACCGTAATATATTTTTAACATGCGCACATATCAAATGGGGGGAATCTAGAAATCTCCTAACAATTAAGTTTTGGTCATGTATACTTTTACACTAACCCGTAAGTAAAACTAAGGTCATAAATAATGTCCTTATAGAAGCTTTGTATATTTTTCTTCTCACTTTTTCAACATAAAGCATTCTTTCTGAAGCATATAGGTTATTAACCTAGTGGCAGTTGAAAAGGTAAAATGTTGTTGTCTTGTGTCATCTAGACAGATAATTTGGGGTACGCTGCTTCACTTTTCCAACTGTACCGTCATTTGGTGAGAAGTCCGACTTCCACGGCGCACACATGCCATAAGGGCCCCTTTATAGGATCGGTAACCAATCGCAGCCCAGCAATACATTCACACAAAAGACAAGGACAGGATGGAGAAAGTACGTCCATGCTCGAACCGGGATTCAAACCCGGAACCCCCCCCCCCCCCAGCAAATCCGAATTATCTTACCTCTACACAAGGTGGCCGGCAAAGGTAAAACATTACTTTAAATTAATCTAATCACAAAATAATTATTATATTATTTCTTTGTAGCCTGAAGCTGTACCAGCGAGGGTTACTCTAGGAGTAACAAGCCTCTTAACCCTTTCAACTCAACATGCCAAGAGTCAAGCATCCTTGCCTCCAGTTTCTTATATCAAAGCAATCGATATTTTTATGTCAAGTTGCACAGTTTTTGTCTTTCTGTCTCTCATGGAATATGCTGTTGTAAATGTAGTTCTGGAAGAGGCTGAGAGTTCTGCAAAGAAAGTGAATAACGTAAGGAAGCTTCTTATGTATGCATTTGCATATTAACACATACGTGTCGTTCGTTGTAAAAGTGGTGAATTGTAAATGATTTTCCTATGCCTTTTTATGTAAAGCCCTTAGCAATTTTTTCTTAGGGGGAAAAATGCAGGTAATCAACTACTTGACGTGTCGTTCGTTGTAAAAGTGGTGAATTGTAAATTATTTTGCTATGGGGGGAGGGGGGGCTTTTTATGTACAACCCTTCGCAATTTTTTCTTAGGGGGAAAAATACAGGTAATCAATTACTAGTTATCATTAGATATTTATCTTTACAAAAATGAGTGGCTTCCCTTTAATACTAAAAGCTTTTCCTAAACGTAATAGCATTTATCAAATAGATATGCATTTTAAAAATACGGAGATACTGTCCGTCCGTGAAAAGTGCGGCTGGCACTCGCGAACAGTTCTACTTTAAAAAAGGGTAGATGGGTTGTTAGTGACAACTTTCCGAAGTTTTCAATTTAAAACTTGCATTTGCTATATCCTTTTGACATACCGTAAAGTCGGGTTACTTGGACCCACAAGGGGGTTACTTGAGCCCACAGTAAAATGATAAAATCTCTGTTTGGTACTAGCGTTAGAGGCTGCAGAGTGCTTCTACCTAGCGGAAAAACGAGGAACTACGTGCAAGTCTTCAACTAGTAAGTACCAAACCCAGATTTTATCATTTTACTGTAATGGGCTCAAGTAACCCCCTAGGGTCCAAGTAACCCGACTTGACGGTATTCAACTACACTATGTATTTGAAGTTAGAATCATTCCACGTTGTTTGATAAGGCTCAAAATACTTTTTATTATTATTCCCCTTATTGTTATCTTACCTAACACCCCCTATTTTGGTAAAATCAGAGAAGACCTGACACGTGTAACTGCGCAGAAGGTTTTACCTCAGAAGATGAGACAGTACACCATTTTTTTTGCAGTGAAAGACATACGAGTAAAATCCAAAATCTGGGAAAGGTCAACATTAGCCGATGAATATCAACATTCACATATCTAAGATATCGGCTATAGACCAAACATTTCAAAAGAATCACCAGTGAAAATCAACATGAACCAGCCAGGGTAAAAAGTACTCTAAGTTACATTTCTTAAAACTTATCCAGAAATGTGCCCGACGTGTACAACTTCAGCGAAAACTACACATCTCAGTCAAATTTTACGTTTTATAGGGTTTGCATTAGGTCGCATCAAAAACAAACTTTTTACTTTATTATATGTATATATAGCAAGGTACAAAAAAAAAAGCCTTTTTATAATAAATAACAGCCAATAATTTTATGTTAAAATCACGCGTTAAAAGTTAATAAATAAGTACCGTAAAATGGGGTGTATAGGAACAGCGGGGTCAATCGGAACAAAACTTCCCGACCGTACAGAGAAATCCTTCATAAATAAACTATTGGGTATTTACAAACCTTATTATATTTTAAACCTAAGAGTGGTATATTTCAATTATACATGTATCTGAACAACAGAATACCACATTAGAATTTACATTTTTAAAAAATTGTGTCATAAAAATGAAGAATTCTGAAAAATGCCATAGGGGGAAAAAAAATTGCGGGGTGTATCGGAACACTTGGTTTGGTTGTTCCAATTCAAACTTATTTAAAGGAAACTGTTTGAAAAATCAAGATTCTAACCCCAATTCTTCTATTCAAGACAAGAACAAGGATTTATTACTGTTTATCTCTTTTCGTGAGCGACTAGATCTTAGAATGACAGAAAGTTGCAGATTTAAAAAGATTTTTGCTCCAGTAGACTTCTTTTTACCTAAAATACACAGGGAAATGTCATACAGACTTTATGTAGCAAAAGTCCAGCTCACAGATAGTGATGAATAAGTGGGAAAATCTTACAGGACAATCCCCAAAACCCAGAGATTTCAAGAAACTAAAGAAAAAGCAGCGTTCATCCCAGAAAATGTTATGAAAAAAGTTAAGCCAAGCCACAACTGCTAGTTTTAAGGACAAGTACATATTTGAGGACGATATGAGAGCCAATATTTTGAAAAGTGCCAATTTGAAGTTGGAGTTTTCTGATTCAAAAAATGTTTTGCAGAAAAAAATTAATATTGGATTCTAAGTCTAAATTGGGTCTAAATGCAAGAAAATAAAAGGGGGGAGGTCAAGGAAGTTTTTTACCCCCTCCTTAGATTACTCACTTTTAAGCCGTTACAGATCTGATGTTAATATGAACTACATATTTGAGTTTATGCTTTCAGTCTTCGTTAACATCTCTAAAAATGATATCATTTCCTTGCATTTTCAACATAGAATTAAGATAATTATATTAAAATATATATATTAGCTAAAGAATCAAATTTCATTATAAAAAAGCATTTCTTGGAAATAAAAATGAGCGATAAGGTTTTTAGATAAAATAAATTATGAGATTAGCAAATCCAAGCTAATAAAACATTTGTTTTGTTTTGAAACAACGCACAACTTCAACTTTTTCAACACACAACTCTGCTGCTTGCTTTTCTTTAATTAGTTACAGGAAATTTAATTTCTTGATCAGAAATTCAAATTTAGCATGCTAGTTATTATCTAGTTATTTGGCGAAATTATGAGAAATTGAAGCACTAAAAAAATAAATAAATAAAATAATAATAATTAATTAACTTAATTTCTGCAGTGTCATTTTTTCTTATTTTACTAACTTCTATTGTCAGGTCATACAAACCACAAATTGTACTAAAACTCATTGCTTTTCATTTTTTAAGAACAAAAGTATTCAATATATATGGCTAAACCTATGATTTTTGCTTTTTAATAATTCTGTATAACGTGTGAGTTAGTTCGGTAACATATTCGCTGTTTATCAATGTTACCGCTCTGACTGTTACCGATCTGACAAACTGACTTTTTTTTTAAATTTCCGAGTCGTTCGCGGTAAACCAAAATCAAACACGTGGTTTTTTCACTTGTAATAAAGGACTATACTTATATATAAAATAATTTTTAAAATAATAAAAACTGCGCATTTCATCGCTTGTTACCGATCTGATGACTCAAATGACACACATTTTATAAAATCACTTTAAAAAATCTTACCTACAATTTTAGATGCAGAAATGCAAATTTTTAATTACGATGCGATAAAACATCCCACCAGGTACTCAGTATCACGTGATATAGGTGCAGGAAATGATTTTGGGAGCCTAAACATGGATCGGAAGTTATTGTTACCGCTCTGACGGCGGAACTTGGGACACGTTTATTTCGCATCGACTAGAAAATCAGAAATCAATTAACACAAAAATGAAGTAAAATATTAACAAAGGGGTAAACATAGAATCGTTTTTTGTGCAAGTGCGTTTTTTGGGGAAGTTAGAAAGTGCGCATGACCTGTTTGCATGCTAAGCTTTGCTACTGGGGACACGTTACCGATCTGATTTTTGATGTATAAAAACAATATTTTCTGAAGAAAAAAAAAACATTTTTTTTCTGATGTTATTAGATGAAATGAAAGCAAAACCTTATCTTCTTTCTGGGGAAAATTATTTTTTAACTAGTTCTTGAAATACTAGTGAAAATTCACTTGGGACTCAAATTGGCACTTTTCTAAATATTAGCTCATGAGTGACTTCAATTTATGATACAGCTTTGAATTTTGATTCAAAAGCGTTTTTTAAAATTAATTTTAATTTTTTATAAGTTCAAACTCATTTTAAATTTTGACAAATCATAAACGTTTACTGGTACAGAAAATAAATTTTTATTTGACAATAACTGTTCTTATTCTTCCCCATCAATATTACTCATGTTTGTGAGACCTATTACAGGTTAAATTGAAAAAAAATAAAAATTTTAACATATGTTCCGATTGACCCCTATCAGCGGGGTGATTCGGAACACCCCTAAATTCCTATATATATAAATAATAACTGTTCGAAATATTTTGTCTTTGCTTGGAATATCAAAAGCAAAGCAAGACCGAAGTTTTTACCCAAAAAATCAAATTAAAAAAAAACTTTTAACTACTTTTTTTACAATTAAAGCTGAAAAGTGTTTCCATTCACCCCATTTTACAGTAATAAATAATAATGGTAAGCCGATTTAAAGAACATGTTAAATACCTTTCCACTTTCAAAATATTAAAAGTACTAACAGGATACGTAAGGATTGAAATCTTGAAATCTCAAACGTGACATTCGAATCCCAGCGAAGCACGTGTTCGATGTTGGTATGTTTTCAAAATATAACTTTTTTATATAGATACGCTAGACATTATAAAAATTCAACTGAAAGTGCTAAAGATCTTCAAAAGTTCATAAAATCTATGACTATCATAAAAATAAAATAAAAATAAAAAATGTCTGAACTTCTATAGAAAAGCTGATTTATTTTTCCTTTTTAGCTTACTTTCCCGTTAAAAATCAAAGAAAGACGAAAAAAGTATTAAAAGTGGCTTAATGCATCTAAAAAATATCGCCAAGTCCAAAAAATATCGCCAAGTCAAAAAATATCGCCAAGTTCAAAAAAAAAAGTCAAAAAGAAACAAAAGCGTAAAATAAATATCTAAAATTAAAAATTGGAAAGTAGAGTATTGAGATGGGGAATTTGTGTGTCGGTCGGTCTGTCTCTCTCCACCCCCTAATAACTTTTGAATGAACATTCCGATTTGAACAAACTTTTTTTTTTGTTCGAAAGATCTTATCAAGGATACTTCAATCCCGTATTTACATTTCCAATTCGAACAATTTTTCGTTTAACATTGAACCGTTTAAGCAAGCTGTCACCCCTAATAACTTTTGAGTGAACAGTCCAATTTAAACAAACTTTTTTTTGTTCGAAGGGTCTCAGCAAGGATACTTCATTACTGTATTTAAATTTTCCATTTGAACATTTTTTTGTTTAACATTGAACCGTTCAAGCAACCTTTCGCCACCTAATAACTTTTAAGTGAACCGTCCGAATTTAATAAACTTTTTTTTGTTCGAAAGATCTCGGAGAGGCTCATTCCCATATGTCGTTTTTTGGTTTGAACAATTTTTCGTTCAATGTTAAACCGTTCAGAAAAAAAAAAAACCTTAACGTTAGAGCCTACGGGGAAATTTAAATTAAATGTTGATCCTGAACTTAAAGGCGGATTTCTTTCAAACTAAACTTTGTAAGAAAATGGTTTTGATAAATAATGTATTGTAAAATACTTTTCTGAATAATCTTCTGAGAGGACTCTGATTCCGACCCCTACTCCGCAAACATGGCGGAAATACAGGCTCAAAAAAAAAAAAAAAAAAAGACTGACTGTGCAGACGATTTTTTGTTTATTTATTCATTTGTTTTGTTTTATTTATTATTATTTTTTTTTTGGCAGATGATTTTTTTTTGTAACAAAAATTTTTCATTCACGAGGGCATTTTATTCTTCATTTATATTTAACAACTGACAACGGATTAAAAACGAAATTCGAGACATTTTATTAACGGACGAGTTTTTTTTTTCTTTGACAAAATGTGTTTTGATGTTCTTTGTACTTAATTTTTTTTTTCTTTTTTTTGAAAACGATTGAGGAATTTTTCTACGGAAGAACTGTAACAGTTACATTCTTTAAAAGGTGCGACAAAACTTTATTTATTCATTTATTTACTTTTTACGTGTCTATTTCATCTGATGAGAGGGGTATATTTTGCTTTTAGAAATCAGCTCTAAGTGCTAAAAAGGTATGTTTGACATAATTTTCAGTCTCAGATACTCAAGAGAATAATGATCAGATACTAGAATGCCGATGTCGATGTACGGGAAAGTAGACAGAATTTCTTGTTATAATAAAACTAGCTGACCCGGCGAACTCTGTTCCGCCTTAAAGGCAATAAATAAGCAAATTTTTGAATTTATTAAGTTTTTTATTATTAGAAAATACAAAAAAAAAAATTAAGTAACTACATAAATCATTCATTATTGTTTCTGTATTTCAGTACATAGGTTGCTCTTCACTTAAGTACCTTGTGATACACAACATTTTTTGTTTTATTATCAGGCGCAAAAACAAACAACGCAGATGGTCTTCCGACCCGTGAACATGCCACATATAATTGACCATGGGAAAAACAGTGATGTTCTAGATTCAAACCAGAAACATTTAAGGATTGGCCTTGTGATTTGTTGATGGTCATGACAGATGCAGGACGGATCGGAAATTGAAGTCTTTTAAATTCAAACGACATATCGGTTGGGATCATCGGGATCCTCGGAATGAGCAATCGTTTCTGACAGCTTATCACATATAAATTTCAAGAGAAGTAACGCGTTTGTTTGTAATTTATTTCACAAAAAGTCAAATAACACTCAACGCACAGCTAACTTACAACCTGTTTACTGCGCTCCGGAAGCTGCCAGAACGTGTGCTTTATGTCGCTCAGAGATGGAGGTGTCAAAAAAGGCTTCGTAAAAAGGCGACGGCAATAAGACATTTTTTCTATTTATGTAACTGACACACATAAATTATAGCCTATGTCCGTCTCCTGGCTTTAAGCTACCTACCCACCAATTTTTAGCCATATCGGTACAACCGTTCTTGAGTTATAAATAGTGTAACTAACACGACTTTCTTTTATATATATAGATGTATAAAGCGGAAATTTTCCGAAAAGCAGAAAATTCTCGTCTTTATGTGGATAAATGACATGAAATTTCATTGGTAAGGAAGAAAAAACTTTTGCACGATACAGATCCTCTTCAAAAATGGTAACTTTCATCCTGTGTACTCAAACGCTTCATTTCATGTGTACACTAGTGCGAAACTGAGAAAACCGAAAGTTAAACACTCATCTTTAAGCTTATTTTTGTTATACAATAAACTCTACATAAAGGCTTTATAAGCAGGCCCGCCATTTGGGGGACCAAAGAGGGGGAGGGGAGGGGTGTCAATTGCCCCCCCCCCCCTCCCATGGAAAATTAATGTATTTACCTATAAGTAGGCGCAGTTTTTGCTTTAATTTATATTGAATATACATTCTTTGCAGCCCCCCCCCCGGATAAATTCGGAATGACGAGCCTTTTTACATTTCTTGGTCAGGGCCGTCGCTAGCTGAAATATCTGGGGGGGTGTTGAGAATTTGGCGGC
>JAXGGA010007032.1:0-65428 GCA_038373865.1 Uloborus plumipes
TTTTCCAATTTTTCAATTTATTAGTAGCTATGTAATTCAAGACTTTTATTCTTTGTGAAAACTGAAGATTATCTAAAAGCAAGGAGAAAAGTATCGACGCATGATAAATGTTGCTACATAAACTATGTGTATTTTTATTCAAAATAGGAGAATTAATATATTAAAAACTTTACATCAACGGTGAGGATTATTATTACTGTTAATAAAATTATTCATCATAATTTCTTAGTAAAGGTTTACTTTAAAAAATAATATTTAAAAAATATTTTTTCCGCCGATTAATCGGCCCGATTTTTCCGATTATTAATAATCGCCAAAGTGGCCGATAATGGCCGATTAATCGGTGCATCCCTATTAAATATATTACTTTTATATTTCTAAAGAACGTGAATTTTATCTTTTATTCAGAGGTACATGCATACTCACAAACCCACAAGTGAAACTAATAAAAGCGTATTAATAATAATTAATACAGTTTTAAAAAACTAAAAAATACGCTGTTACAGTTAATTTTCGTAACTGTGTGGTCAAACTTCCTTCGTAAATAATTTATGAACCTACAACTGAAATTTAAAGTCGCCCTGAGGAACTTTAAATAGATAAAAATTGCGTTCTTCACAAATGTTATAAAAGTAATATACTTTATACTAAAGGTTAAACTAACTTTCATTATACAGGGTGACAAGAAATAACTTGGGCACACATCGTACGGTATAACTTTGTTGCTAATGAAAATAATGCGACCAAACTTCAAAATAAGTATGAATACATTATTTTGTCTAATATATTTAAACTTTTTAAAATTGGCTACCGTTAGTATTAATACAGAGCTTTAGACGCTTCACAAAATTTTCGGCTACGGGCCGCAACTCACTCATTAATATTTTATCCCTTTCTTTCCCGAAGAATGATTGTAGAGATGCCAAAGTTTTATCAGGTTTAGTATACACCCTTGTTTCCAAGATGGACCAAACAGAATAATACATTTGGTTTAAATCTGGGGAATACGGGGGGCCATTCTTCAGCTCCAATGAAGTTTGGAAAATGTGTCTTGCATCAATCTTGAGTGTCTTTTGTGAAAAATCCTGTTGGAAGGTCCATCTTTGGTTTTCAAAGAACTTTTGCGAACAAGGTAAGACAACATCATCCAAAATGAGTTTGCGGTATGTTTGCTGATTATTTTTTATCCCTTGATCAACAAAAACAAGTGGTGTTTCCCCACTAGCACATATCCCATCCCAAACCATTGCAGATAGGGGTAGTTGACGCCGCCAACAATTAAAAAAGTTCCAGGTGCCTCTGCTGGACAAAATCTATCATTATGGCTATTTTGAGTTTGTTCAATTGGGAACAGTTTTTCATTTGTGAAGAGCAATGTTTTCCATCGATCATCTGCGGCCCGCTTAACAGTTCTTTCCTCTTTTGAAGTCTTGTGCGTTTGTTCTTTGCTGCTAGCTTTTAAGTCTCTTTCATTTTGTAAGGGAGAAGACCAAGCTGAACAATTACCATCAAACGAGTGGTTTCTATACTGATTTTCACCCCTCTAGCAACCTTTCTCATTGAAATCCTAGGATTTCGTTAAACTCGCTTTTTGACCACTTTCTGGTCCCTAGATGTGTTAACTGTGCATTTTTTTCTTCTTCCTGACCTGTCACCATCATGTTTGAGTTTTTTTAACCTTTTAATTGTGCAGGATATCGTGTATTTAGCCACTTTCAATCGTTAAACAATTTAACATTTTTTCGTTTCTTGCTTATGCAATTCAAGTATGGCAGATAGTTTGCGAACAATAATGGTTATCCCAACTAACTCACTTACACCTATTTAGTAGCTTTCTAGGATCGATTCCCTATCACAATATCGTTAAAAATTCAGTGGTATTTACAGATATTTGGTTTGAAACTTCGTCCAAGTTATTTCTTGTCACCCTGTACTATAACTGATTTGAATCTGATTTTAAAAACTAATAACTATCCGTTAAGTTTACATTCCCTTGTAATTCATACAAATGTAAGGTTTGGTTCGGGTAAGTGGGCCACCCCCTTAAAAGGCAATTCCACGTCAAATCAATAAAAAATAAATAAATTTTTGACCTCACCATTTCCGATTTAAACAAAACTTGGTGTGAGGGACACATTATGACGAGAAGTATTCCTGCCAATTTTTAGATTTTTATTTTAAAAATTGCACGAAATACAGGGCTGTAAAAAACAGTAAAAAGTGCGAAAAAAACGAAAAGTGGCTACATACAAATGACTGTAACTTCTCTCCTAACTACAGCAGAATAAAAATTCAAAAACCATTGTAAAGCTAAACAAATGGAGCTTTCTATTGATAGATAATATGTCTTTTTTAAGACAGGTTAGGGCTTTAAGGTCATTGACCGTAACTTTTGACCTTGAATATCTTAAAACACGCCCCCTTAGAACTTTTTCAAAAAAATATATGTTATAGCTCTGCCACTGTACTTCCCCACACCAAAACTTAGGCCGGCAACGCAATGGCAAGGTATTCAAAAAAAAAAAAAAAAAATCAGGAATGTTCACATGTTTTACATTAGGGAATTCCGTATGTCAGGCCAAAAACCTTCTTGATCTCAACATTTCCAATTTTAATGAAATTTGGTGTGAAGGACACACATGACAAAATAAGTAATCCCACCAATTTTTAGATCTTTATTTTAAAAACTGTACGATATACAGGGCTGTAAAAAACAGCAAAAAGTGCGAAAAAAGAACAAATAGTGGTTACATGCAAATGACTGTAACTTCGCTTCTTTCTGTAGCAGAACAGAAATTCAAACATCATTGTAAAGCTGAAAAATATAGCTTTCTATTGATATTTTACATGATTTTCTTGCCACGGTTCTCACGACAGGTTTAAGTTTCAACTTCACTATGAATGTCCTTGAAACTTAAACCTGTCGTATGCAACTCAACCTTTATATATCTCAATTCAGGGTGTATAGTCACTGTCGTAAAGAGAAAAATATTATCTTTCACTTTATCCAGGAGGTAGGCAAGTATATGGAGAGAAAATCAAACTCTTCATACGCAGTTACTAAGAGAGTATAATCAAGGATTTAATATGAAAATTACTATCTTTCTGCTCCTCCAAGCCCTAGGAAGGATATTTAGTTGAAGAATTTAGCTTTTGTGTTCTGTTATCTCACTTGACCCTATTCCAAAGTAATGACTATCGAATGTCTTGTTTGATGAACAAAAGTTCGAAATAGTAGCTCTCTAATATAACTATCCCAAAGCAATTGTAAAAGCACGTTGTTATAACTGATTCAGAAAATGCCCTTTAGGTCTTCGTTCCATAAAATTCGATCAAAAATATAAATAAGAGCATGTACTTAATATATACACAAGAAAACTTGTATAAAAAACGGCATCTTTCTCTGTGGTAACGAGTTTCAATTATTTCGCTGTAGAATCCGGAAGTTTCGAACTGCTGATAACAAAGAACTTTTTCTTTGAATTAGAAAATTGTATATTTCTTCCGAATTTCGGTCATTGCCCTGAACTTCCGAGTGAATTATGGTCACCCGTGGAATATTTTCTGATGTTATTTCCTTTGGGGAGTAAGTTAAAAGATAACAACAAAAGCATTTCCTTAATCTAATTGAGAACAACTAGTATAAAGAATCAAAATATTTTCATTTCTTCTTTTCTTTAGTTTTGTAGTCAGTTAGGATTTTCCCATTTTATTTTAAGTAAACACTGCGCTAGCTATTTTTAGCCTACTTTCCCGTTCAAAATAAAAGAAACGAAAAAAGCATTAAAATTGGCTTAATGCATCTAAAAAATGTCGCCAAGTCCAAAAAATGTCGCCAAGTCCAAAAAATATCGCCAAGTAAAAAAAATATCGCCAAGTAAAAAAAATATCGCCAAGTAAAAAAAAGTCAAAAAGAAACAAAAAAATGAAATAAATATCGAAAAATTAAAAATTTGAAAGTAGGGTATTGAGATGGGGAATTTGTGTGTCGTCGTCTGTCGGTCGGTCTGTCGGTCGTCGGTCTGTCTGTCCCCCCCTAATAACTTTTGAATGAACATTCCGATTTGGACAAACTTTTTTTTGTTGGAAAGATCTCGGCGAGTACAGCTCATTCCCATATTTGATTTTTTGATTTGAACAATTTTTGGTTCAACTTTGAGCCGTTCAAATAACCGGTCCCGCGATACTAACTTTTGAATGAACAGTCCGATTTGAACAAACTTTTTTTTGTTCGAAAGATCTTTTCAAGGATACTTCATTCCCGTACCTACATTTTTGATTTGAACAATTTTTTCGTTCAACATTGAACCGTTCAAAAAAGCTCTCACACCTAATAACTTTTGAGTGAACAGTCCGATTTAAACAAACTTTTTTTTGTTCGAAAGATCTCGGCAAGGATGCTTCATTACCGTATTTAAATTTTCAATTTGAACATTTTTTTCGTTCAACATTGAACCGTTCAAACAACCTTTCCCCACCTAATAACTTTTAAGTGAACCGTCGGAATTGAATAAACTTTTTTTTGTTCGAAAGATCTCGGAGAGGCTCCTTCCCATATTTCACTTTTCAATTTGAACAATTTTTCGTTCAATGATGAACCGTTCAGAAAAATTTTTAACATGAGCGCCTACGGAGAAATTTAAATTGAATGTTGATTCTGAACTTCAAGGCGGATTTCCTTCAAACTAACTTTGTAAGAAAATGGTTTTGATAAATAATGTATTGTAAAGTACTTTTCTGAATAATCTTCTGTGAGGACTCTGATTCCGACTCCGACTCCGCAGACATGGCGGAAATGCAGGCTCAGAAAAAAATGACTGACTGGGCAGACGATTTTTTGTTTATTTATTTATTTGTTTTGTTTAATTTATTATTATTATGATTTTTTTTTGGCAGACGATATTTTTTTTTTTTGTTAACAAAAATTTGTCATTCACGAGAGCATTTTATTCTTTATTTATATTTAACAACTGGCAACGGATTAAAAATGAAATTCAAGACATTTTATTAACGAACGAGTTTTTTTTTTTCTTTCTTTGATAAAATGTGTTTTGAAGTTCTTTGTACTTTTATTTTATTTGTTTATTTTTTTTTCTTTTGAAAACGATTGTGGAATTTTTCTACGGAAGAACTATAACAGTTACATTCTTTAAAAGGTGCGACAAAACTTAATTGACTCGTTTATTTAATTTTTACGTGTCTATTTCATCTGATGAGAGGGGTATATTTTGCTTTTAGAAATCAGCTTTAAGTGCTATAGAGGTATGTTTGACATAATTTTCAGTTTCAGATAATCAAGAGAATATTGATCAGATGCTACAATGCCGATTTCGATGTACGGGAAAGTAGGCTCGTTTAGTTCTTGACAGAACTTCTCGTTTATCATTTAAAGTCATTCCATAGAAATGTCAACCTCAGCCGAAGAAAAAAAAATACCGAAGTGAAAAAAGTATCAAAAAATAAATAAATAAAAATCATACAACATAAGTTTAAAAAAATTGAAAAAGTATTGTAATTATCACTGAGATTAGCCATAATAAATAATTTGTAGTGTGTTTACTGCTTGTTATTCGATGGTTACGTTAGTCACGTTACGTTAGTCACACTCCATCTTGAGTAAAAGTGACACTTAAGACTAAAAAAAATTAAGATTTAATAAATGTGTTTTATGTTTTTAAAAGCCAACTTTACACATTTTTCAAATATATCATTCAATTTTTAACACTTGCTTAACTTTGAGAAATTTTTGCCTCACAACATGAGCATTCATTTTCAGGGTTGCAAAAATGTTACGTTAGTCACGCTGCTATTTTGGTTGAAAAAATATCTACTGTCAGTAATTTTGTTTTAAATTCTTAGCAGAAATGATACATAGATACCATGTACATTGTAAATTCACCAGCATAACTAAAAAATCTCCATATATTATTTCTCTAAGCCGAATCCTATACACGGTCGAAACTCGCTCATTTCTTTATTGAATTGCATGAAAATTTATGATTTTGAAGCTTATCCCGCGGGCTATTGACGAAAATTAGACCCACCCTCTAAAAAGTGTCAGTTCGTTTTTTATTCGAACTTCAATTTTTGGGCACAAAATTGACTCTATCTAGCGAAATAATTGTCGTATCGTCTCCATTTTGATTTCATTCGAAAGATTTAAAAAAATGCGTTCTTTAGAACGTTTCTCCGCTAGCGCCGCGTAACGAGAATCTCGAAAATCCACGTTTAAGCGACTTATAAGCGATTGAAGTTTGAAAAAGTTAAATTTTTTGCTCAACTGTTAAAATCGTTACCATTGTTGTTCAAATCAATTTTAAATGCGACATTTCAAGCCAAGGCTTAGCTCGGTAAACCTTAATTGTAACTTTTATTGTTTCAAAATACTATGGTAGTTTTGCGATAACGTTAGTATTTAGTTTAGTAGTAGCCTTGGGTATTTGATTTTAATATAGGGTATCACTTTTGTAGTAGTTGTAAAAGTGAACGTGTCTTTGATCTCTTTGAAAAGTTGTCAGAACGACGGCAGTAGATGGCGATGTTGTGCAAACGTACAAGATTTTACAATGCCAAGGAACAGGGTACCAACAGGCAGACTAACAGGAAGGTGTCTACTACCTAGACAATATTAGACAATTCAACAATGCTTTGGCCTTCGCTTCAGTCAAAGTGGACTCAGTTAACATTCCTGGCAGAGGTCCATATTGTTTTAAACTACATGGTCAAGTGTACCATATGATCGGGAACTTGCAACCTCCGGCAGGGACTACACCAACTTACGCTGGACTTTTCTTTATAGATTTCGACACTGCGCTGCAACTTCGGGCAGATAATGAAGCCAATAAAAATTGTCGTATTAAATTTTAAGTTTAGAGTTTTTTTTTTTTTTTTTTTTTTTGCGGAATTCCGCACGGGTCACCTAGTATTCTTTATCATTTAAGTTACAAGTAAAAACAGTTACAAAATCAGCTCTGAATATTACGTTAGTCTTTATGGAATGACGCTTTAAACATTTCTGGGCGACTATTTTATTCTCTCATTTCCTAAAATCCTAAGAAAATGTGACTTTTCGACTAACATGTTCTGAGGAAATACAGAGCTCTAAGTTCTAATTGCAAAATCAATTAACAGAAACATTAATAGAAAACAAAGTTGATAAATTATGACATAACCAGATTTCGGGTTCACCAGGAACGCTTTTATCAGCGCGTAAAAATGTGAATTTCATGATGACTCACCATTAGAGCAAACTATCTTGTTCAAAATTAATGATAAATGGTTTTCTTTTAACCCAAAACGCTTCTATGATATTTTGTTTTAATTATTGAGGTTTACAATGCTGCTGCGTATTGCTTTCTTACCATTTGCAAAACCATCATTTATTGCACAAAAACAACCCATAATTTCTCTAAATAT
This sequence comes from Uloborus plumipes, assembly GCA_038373865.1. Taxonomy (NCBI): domain Eukaryota; kingdom Metazoa; phylum Arthropoda; class Arachnida; order Araneae; family Uloboridae; genus Uloborus; species Uloborus plumipes. Next base: position 7,417 of record JAXGGA010007032.1, read on the forward strand.
TATAAATCGTACTTGTTTCATCGCAGAAACTACATGAAGAAATTTGACTCTACTTTTATGTAATGCAATAATTATTTGAAATTACTACAGAAACAATATTTGAATTAAAAGAAATACAGTCAAACCTGCCTATCTCGAATTTCACGGTACAGAAGAAAAACTCGAGATACGGAGGTTTCGAGATACAGAGGTTGTGATAAAATTTACAAAAATAAGCAATTGGAACAAGATCAGATACTTAATAACTTGTTTTGCATTGATATTGTTGAATATTTTACTGTACGACATGTTGTGAGTCCACGTTTTATTAATTGTGTTGACTATATCGGTAGCAAGTTAACGCATACCTTTAAGTACGAACATTGATAAAGGTAGCTGGAGAAATGAAATTCAAAAACGAGAGTTGTCAAAATTCGAGATATAGAGGTTTTCGGGAAAAATCATTCGCGATAAACTTGAGAAAAAACATCAAATTTATGCTTTAAAAGCAGGGAAATTGAAAAATTTTGACATAGAGAGGTTTTCGAGATAAGCAGGTTTGACTGTATTGTTTTTGTCTTAGTAACTTTCGTATCTTATGCGATACGTTTGTTACTAAGAGAAAAACAACATTTTAATACTGTTTCTGGAAATCTTCAAATTTAATTGCATTGTTTCGAAATAGAGTTAATTTTCTCCATACAGTTCACACGATGAAAGAACTGTCTAATAAAGGGTCTCCCGATTTTGTTCAAGTCGTTGCACGCTTAATTACGTTAAACATTTCTCTTGGCCCCCTAATTTTAGCTCAATTACATATCTGTCTATCTAAGACATACATATGTACTTATTTTTTATTTATATTTTAATAAAAAACCTGCGACTGCATATGCTTTTGAGGCAAAGTCTAGCCCGATAGAATTTGCCTCAATTAACCCATTTATGTCCAGTAGCCTAAAAACGGGACGCTTGTTAGTTACTGCGTACTAAAACCTGTAATGAGTATATCATTTTACTAAAGCTGTTTTTGACAAGTTAAATAGTCCTTCTCCTTGAGAAAACCAGTTAGAGCCACTATTTAGACATCAGAGTTTATTTATTGACAGATATTTTCAGACAAATCAGTCAAGCAACGATCCAGTATGAGTAGCCACAGAAAGTAAGTTTTTTTTGCGAACTTTTTTTTTCATAAAATTACACTATTTTTAAATGATTTGCTTAAAATTGATCAGAGATACCTTCTGTAATGTTACTTTGCACAAGTAAAGTCAAGTATGGTCGTAATTTGCTCACATATCTGCAAAATATCCCCTAAACAGGCCGTTAAATAACTTAATAAATATGCCAACGGCGAACTATTTCAAGCCTAAGATGTATGTAAACCATTCCAAGTAAGAATTTTAAGCAAATAAAAATTGAAAAAATTGGGAATAAATGGGTTAAACCCTCATCAAGCAGAAGACGAAACACTTAATAAAGTCGATGGATAATTTCCAAGTGGTAGTTAAATTTCTTTTCCCAATAGTGAGAAGTCTACATTCTGCAATCTGTATCAATTCAGGAAAATTTTTCGCAAAGAAACTTGATTTATACAGGGAATTGGAGGAAACCTGAAAAATTCGGGTACGTTTCCTAAAAATAATCAGCAACTTTTCGGAATTTGCTTTTTTGTGCACCATGAATTCAACTATTTTTTTTAAAAAACCTCGAAGAAAAATCCCCCTTAATTTCAGAAACGTAACGCCACAAAACATTATTTTTACACATGCTACGCTCATCCCAAGAATTAGACGTCAATGCTAAAAGTAATTCCCTACAGGAGGGGAAAAGGGAATGTCAATCCTAGTAAGAAAAGCTATTTGTCTCAATAAGCTTCCGATCTTCAATGCAGATTCCTGTTATAATCCTATTACCGAAAACTGTCCAATCAGAAAATGTCTTTTGGAAATCCATTCCATCTCGAGGATGTGCAAATTGGTCTTGTTTCCAATTGCTTCAACAAAAACATCCCTTTTAAGCTGTAATGTGAGGAAATCATTCATAGACGTGTTTTGAGATTTGAAACAAATGTTTTCGTCCGATCTTCAAATCATTTCTGAAACAACAACTTAAAAGATGAAAAAGTGCTTTTTCTTTTCAAATATTCGTTTGTACTTCGTTTTTTAGTCGATGGTTTTTTTTTTTTTTTTTTTGTTACTCGTGTTTTGAAAGAGTTTCTGAATGAACTGAATGATGAGATGAACTGAAAAATAGTTTGTCTTCTCATTTTTGACGCAATTAGTAGTCTGTATTGAGTTTTGCGATTGTGATATTTCAGAACATATAATTTCGGCAAAAAACTTAAAATGCTTTTTTACCTCTCAAAAATAATCAAGTAGTGTTCAAGTTTTTTGTTGCTGTTTATGTTATGCAATAACACAGTTAGGTTCGTGAAATTTAAGATTTTTTTCTGTTTTATGAACTTGAAATAACGTTCTTTATATTTAAAAAAAGGACTCTTGTGAAAACCGTTAAATATTTTGTACTGTTTTGACAACCTGTTTTTTCTGTATTTTTTCGTGAAGAGGCGTACGATTGTGCACAATAAATATCTTTGATTTAAAATTAGATAACAAAGGTTCAAGTTATTCGGAAGTTATTACTTAATCTCTATAACGACCAATTAAATCACAATAATACACTAATAAGTGTTTTAACCCTTTATGCCCCGACGGGACTCAGAAGTCCCGCTTATATTAATTATTATGAGCTTTAAATGACTGGAAAAGCATCCTGAAGCTTTTAAGTACCACTCCTTGTACTCTGCTGAGAGGCTAACAGATGGTACTTGCGATTGAAAATAGTTTTCTAAGAGGCCCTAAAGCGTAGGGGGCCTTAGACCCCACTGATTTACAAAAAAAATTTATTATGTAAATGGTTTAATGTATTTTCAACTAAAAAGACCAAAAATATATATGTAAATTCACTGTAAAATTAATTTTGGACATAAAGGGTTAAAAATTACTTGCTCGTTTGAAAGTTAACTTCTGAAAATGAAAACGGAATGACCTTATGCAGTTTTATTTTTTAGTCCTGTATGCATTTTTGCAAAAAAATTTCACGGATAGGTAAAATAATAAAATTTACTTACTTCTAAAAAAGTTAGCTTATGAAAATAGGAAAAGAACATTTTTTAGGTCTAAGATGATTTCGTAAAAATGTGAAGTAATTAAAACTACTAACTCGTGTGAAGTTTAGTGTATGAAAATAAAACGGGAATCTCCGTTTTTGGTTCTTTCTGAATATGTTTACAAGCTTTTTTCATGAAAATGTAAAGCTTTCGAGCAATTTTTGTACATCGTCATGATTTGTGTAACATCATAGCCTTATCTTTTGCCACTCACAGCTCAAGTTTCAATTACTAAAATATTAAAAAAATAATTTGGAGTTAACGTACCAGAAGATTTTGCTGTGAGTGTTTCTATGCCGGGTGCAAATTAAGATAAACAAAACAAGCAATGCGACGCAGGTTAAATTGTTGAAAAAATTTAAACAAGCTCCTGAAAAAGAGAAACAAAGTAAAGAAATTGAAAAAAGAAAGAAAGATATAACGGCGAAAAATTCTAATGTTCCAGACAAAAACTGCTCATGTTGATAAAATGAAACATTATGGACTCCCTTCAGAGATAAGAATTTTCTTTTAAAACTTGGGTAGCTTTGAGAATCTCTTCATTGAAAATGAATTGTCATTAATGTGATTTTATTCCGAAACATTGTTTCTTGCTTGTATAAACGCAGAAAATGATCATCAGAACTTGTTATACTAATGCAGTTAATTTAAAGAATTCTTATTTCTCCGGAAATTCTTCTGTGGATCAAAGATTCCCGAAGTTCCTCTTGGAATATTCTTGTCGTTATTTACACATGGAAGAATAAAAAAAGAATGACCTTCGAGAATTCAAATATACCCGGGAATTCCTCGAATAAGCTTGGCAAAGTGCCCGAAATCAGTTCCTAGATTTCTCAATTTTTATCCTGACGAAAAATTGTCGGAAGTGCTTGCATTTCCAAAGACTTTTAGTTTGCATATTTATTGCTACTTTCTTAGAATGATACAATTTTTTTTACGTATTTGTACAATTACCTTTTTTCTGAACTTTTATTTTATATCCAAAATGGATAAGAGAGATTATGTGAAATTTTTACTGTTTATATTGTTTGTGGGCGGAGGGGATATTTTTAATTTTTCAAATGCAATTTAAAAACGAATGACGTATAATTTGCCCCGCTCCCTTTCGGATTTGCAGTCAATTCCACTTTTTATTCTCTTTTTTAATTTTTTTTACGATGAACATGGTAATTGAACGCCTTGGGAGATGAAGGTGTTATTTGACAAAACAGAAATTGCGAGTAATTAAAGTTTAAAGTTTTCTTGTTGCTGTTGTTGCAGTTTTTTAGTTTTCTGGTTATGTCGTTGGTGTGCGTATGAAATTGGTCTAATGATATCTACTTTTTGATGAACCAAGTTTTATTTGCTTACATGTATCCATTGCTTTTCATTGTACAACGTGTTCATTTTTGAAAATGTAACATAGCCCTTTCATCCTCCAAGCCCTTCAATTATTCGCAAGTAATATGCAAATTGAACGCAAGGTGCTAGCAAATTTAGACCCTTCTTGCAGCCGAACTAGAGACTAAGCACTAAAACTACCGTAAAATGGGGTGTATAGGAACAGCGGGGTCAACCGGAACAAAACTTCCCGACGGTACAAAGAAATTCTTCATAAATATACTATTGGGTATTTTTCGCCATTAATTTTTTTTTAGAAAGGTAAGATAGTAGGAAGTAGGAGAAAATTACTTTTGTCAATCTGACAAAGCTACTGGCTTATAAGGAGGGCTGCACGTGGAATGCTAGAAAACATCACGTTTTCATAGACTGCAAAACTTCATATGCAAGTACAAACCTTTTTTTATTTTAAATGGAAGAGTGGCATGTTTTAATTATGCATGTATCTGAACAACAGAATACCACATTAGAATTTACATTTTTTAAAAAATTGTGTCATAAAAGTGAAGAATTCTGAAAAATGCCATAGGAAAAAAATTTGCGGGGTGTATCGGAACATTGGTTCTGTTGTTCCAATTCAAACTTATTTAAAGGAAACTGTTTGAAGAATCAAGATTTTAACTCCAATTCCTCTAGTCAAGACAAGGATTTATTGCTGTTTAACCCTTCTTGTGAGCAACTAGATCTTAGAATGACAGACAGTTGCAGATTTAAAAAGATTTTTGCTCCGAGATGCTTCTTTTTACTTAAAATACACGGGGGAAAGTCATACAGACTTTACGTGTCAAAAGTCCAGCACACAGACGGTGATGAATACGTGGGAAAATCTTACAGGACAATTCCCAAAACCCAGAGATTTCAAGAAACTAAAGAAAAGGCAGCGTTCATCCCAGAAGATGCTATGAAGAAACTTAAGCCAAGCCACAACTGCTAGTTTTAAGGAAAATTACATATTTGTGGAAGACACGAGTGACTTCAATTTATGTTAAATTTTTGTATTTCAATTCAAAAGCACTTATTAAAATTAATTTTAATTTTTCAAAAGTTTAAAATTACTTTGAATTTTGACAAATCATAAACGCTTACTGGTATAGAAAATAAACTTTTATTTGACAGTAAATAACTGTTCTTATTATCCCGCATCAGTTTTACTCACGTTTGTGAGACTTATTACAGGTTAAATTGAAAAAAAATAAAAGTATTATCATGTGTTCCGATTGACCCCTATCAGCGGGGTGATTCGGAACACCCCTAAATTCCTATATATATCAGTAACAACTGTTCGAAATGTTTTGTCTTTGCTTGGAATATCAAAAGCAAAGCAAGACCGAAGTTTTTACCCAAAAAATCCAATTAAAAAAAAATCTTTTAACAACTTTTTTTACAATTAAAGCTGAAAAGTGTTCCGATTCACCCCATTTTACGGTACTGTACCTGGACCAAGGCTACACTAGATAGCGTTTTATACAGGCTGCTTCATTTGATCAAAATCCTTGGGATAAAAACGGAGGTTCTTTTCCAGCAACATCTGTCGAATTTTATGGCAACTAACATTAATAACAAATCAGATAATAAAAGACAAAATTAAAAGTTAATTTGTTGGCGACCATTTTACAATTTGGCATTCAATTCTATTTTAGTATATTTTAAAGTCATTTAATAGCTCGTTCGATTTGTTGGTTTATTCTGCATTTTAACGGCTTGTTTTAATTAGTTAGCGAATTATTTTTCATTTTAATTGATTCTATTCTAATTATTAATTAACTATGAAACAACACTAGCACCGCAGAGCGATAAATGGTGATTTTGGAATGATAGTTCCATCAAAACTTTTGATGAGTTTAGATGGTCAAATTAATTTATTTGGCGATTTTTTTACATTTTAATGGACATTTTGGAATGACTATGGCACTAATATCTTGAAAAGCACATCAAGAGAATTTGTTCTCCGTAAAGCTTTTGAGAATATTTCAATAACCGAGATCTTTGATAGTATGTACGTTTCAGTTATAGGTACGTTTTTTTAACTTGGCGATGTATTTTCTTACCGCCTAAGCGAAGGTTGCTTCTTTTCTCTTATTTTGCATTTTAATTTAAATTTCAATGATAATAATGGCTTGATATATTTATTAAACTTATTATGTTATACATGCTAATAGAGCTTTTGAAGTTGATTTGGCGAGTTTTTTTAATAAGAATTCTCACATTATTTCGCAGCTTTTTTTCAGTTGGCCCATTATTTTACTTTCAAGTATTAAAAGTATGTGTGAAATTAGAAACAAAAAATGGAAGATTTCGGTGATTGGAAGTCTGGTTATCTTTCACTATTGGCGTTAAATCTTTGTGTCCAATTTATGAGCGAGGGAAATACTTCCTTCGCAAACATAAACTAAAGAGCAACAAAATAAAGTAATTATCGCCAAAAATTTGGCAACCACAGCAGATTCCCAATTATCGAAATATTATCAACGTGTTAAATTTAACATAAAAAGAACATTACCTTTTAATGTTGTGTAAATGAAAACAAAATTTTACAGTTGGTCGTCGTAATATTGTAGTTTTGTTTATTTTTTTCGTACTTGTATTGCTCTTTAGTACCAAACGATTATATATGCTCATTTCGTTTTTACTAAAGAAATTAATATGTTTTGTTGTCAATCGTCTTTCCGTTGAACACCATCGATTCATTACTGTACATTTCATTCTGGGCATCAAAATGAAATGTCTCTACGAATAGATTCGCCATTTGATGATGGGTCAACGCTATCAAAATGAACATCTGAGCTTTTGCGTAGCAATTAAGATCGTGTGAGAAACAATAATGAAACAAAATAGTAAATAGAACAATATTATTTCATTGCTACATTTTTATTTATCGGCTGCGAAGAAAAGCGTATATTTTATTAATGCAGAGATGTCAAAATTGAACGCCATTGCTATATGTTGCTAATTCGAAGTAAGTAAACAATGAATGAATGTCGTATGACTGAATCATAAGTTGTGACTAACTTTACCTGAAAGGGGAATTTATTTCCCCTAATATGCAGTACTAATAAGGCCTTCGGCATCAATTCACTCTGTGTTACACTTCAGTTAACTATATCAATATTTTTTTACCCTTAAAGATAGGATAAACATCGCTTTTTACAGCAGAAACAACATGCTAATAAATGTGTGGCGGCGTACGCTTAGAGAGCATATGACCCAACTTTGCCCGCCGGGTTATGAGGCCTTTTAGTCCAGCGGCCAAAGCACTGGGTTTCTACCACAGGCGTCCCCGGTTCTATTCCACGGGGGGAACATGCCGTCCACCTCGTACGCCGCAGTTGGTGACCCGGACAACAGATGGCGCCATGAACATACGCAACACAGGATCCGCTTCTCCTGCAATGCTCACTCACTTTGCCTGCATCGCTCCACGTCCGCCCAACCGCTGGCGCAGACTCACTTGCGCCCGACCGCGGACACGCTCCTTGCTCTGCAGCAACTCTCCCAGCTGCAGCAACAGGCACAACTTCAGCCACAACGCCTGGCTCCTTGGCGCTCCATCTAATTCAAAAAAAAAAAACATATCGCTCTCTCGCGCTCCCCGCTCCATCACTAGGAGGGGAGTATTGTGGCGGCGTACGCTTAGAGAGCATATGACCCAACTTTGCCCGCCGGATTATGAGGCCTTTTAGTCCAGCGGCCAAAGCACTGGGTTTCTACCACAGGCGTCCCCGGTTCTATTCCACGGGGGGAACATGCCGTCCACCTCGTACGCCGCAGTTGGTGACCCGGACAACAGATGGCGCCATGAACATACGCAACACAGGATCCGCTTCTCCTGCAATGCTCACTCACTTTGCCTGCATCGCTCCACGTCCGCCCAACCGCTGGCGCAGACTCACTTGCGCCCGACCGCGGACACGCTCCTTGCTCTGCAGCAACTCTCCCAGCTGCAGCAACAGGCACAACTTCAGCCAGAGCGCCTGGCTCCTTGGCGCTCCATCTAATTCAAAAAAAAAAACATATCGCTCTCTCGCGCTCCCCGCTCCATCACTAGGAGGGGAGTATTGTGGCGGCGTACGCTTAGAGAGCATATGACCCAACTTTGCCCGCCGGGTTATGAGGCCTTTTAGTCCAGCGGCCAAAGCACTGGGTTTCTACCACAGGCGTCCCCGGTTCTATTCCACGGGGGGAACATGCCGTCCACCTCGTACGCCGCAAATGTAAACAAACATTTGGGAGGTCCTTGTTCAGCGCTCTCTAGCGGGCAAATCTTTACCATTGATGTTTTGAGTAATGAAGAAGCCTGTATAAAACGCTATCTAGTGTAGCCTTGCCTGGACTCATATCTAAAATGAATTGACATAAATAGAGAATTTAATCATCTTCTGCGACCCTTAACAAGATTTCCAGGAATCCAAAATTACAACTTAGTTTTCACTAGAACTTGAAGCTTTAACGCAATATTTTCTCTATCAACGCATTTAGTGTCTGTTGTCAATACAATGTAGGGCAGGAAGTATTTATTCTGCATTGTGTATGCATTCAGCTGGCTCATCCTACAACAGGGTAGAAAAGGACTTGATTTCAAAGGAAAATAATTGCTTTTCTAGAGCTAAATTAAAAACTCTGAACTCAGTTGCAACCAAATTAGGGTCTGTGCAGCCTAACCGTTTCATATATTGTGCAAATTGACTTAAATCCTGAATTTCGTCTAAATCTGATCCTCAAAATCGCACCGTTTGGCAGTTAAGTAAGCTAAATCTCTGCTTCCAAGTGTTATCGATAATCTTTATTCCAATGCTTCGTTTTCTTCCCTGTAAAAAAGTATAAGGCTACCATTTTTACTGGGTGTAACGGAACACAACTTTTGGAGGAAGATATTCCGGTTTTAAGAAAACTCTCTTTGTTAGAGGAAAGTTTCACGTAGCCTGTGTAAAGTTTCACCAAGTGTTAAAATTGCTGGGGTATTATTCAAAGTGCATTCTTTGAGACAAACATCGGCGCAGAGCTTTTAAAGAATTATAAACGTAGCCAAAATGTGTTGTAACGGCAGAGTGGTAAAACGCGCTTGCTTTGAGAGCTCTGTGCGTGGTAAGATCACGATTTGAGGTTCGATCCTAGCCAGTATGTTATATCATTTCTTTGAGTTTTTTAATGATTGTGTGTAATGAAAATTACTCACAAGTTTGTGTAAAGTTGATTGGTAGTGGGAAAGCACGAATTTGTTAACTATTAAATAGACGAATAATTGAAGTAATCTTTCACTAAAGTCTGATGAATGCTCTTTTGTCTTCTTTCTATTGACAGAGAATTCGTTATGTTATAGTTACACACACATTACCATGGTGTAACCTTTCACAAATGATGTGTTAATTTACACCAGATATATTCAGAGCCTGATTACAGCAGGGGCACGCGGGGCATAGGCCCCTCCTCTTAGATTTCAGGGGGGCCCAAAATCCCCTTTATCTAACGCCTCCTAAATACAAAAAACCTTACTGTGTATGTCGACGTATATTTTTCTCTTAATAATTTGATAACATTATTATTTTATTTATTTCTTTTTTTCAAGTTCGATCTTTGCACAAAACTTTTATTTCATTCTGGTATTGTACGAATTATTTTACTCGTATTACGTGACTGATATGAGAAGGAGGGTGGAGAAAGAGCGTAGCTAGGGGGGTGCAGGGGTGCAGCCGCACCCCCTAGATCAGAGCCAATGGGAGGTCACTGTGACCTCCCATTTTATTTATTTGACTTTTATGCTAATTTTTGGGAACTTTATATAAACTGCGTTATTATATCTAATATTAATTACTTTTCAGAAAATGAGAGTAAGCTTGCCTGTTTTTGAGGAGAAAATTTTTAATTTACCGAATGAAACTCAGAACTTTACTGAATGATTAAAAAATAAATAAATAAAATACAAGATTCATACTTATCTATGTCTACCAAAAGAGACGTGAGGCATCACGAAAATAAATAAATTAAAAAAAAATAAAATAAAGAAGTTCAGCCTTGCAATACTGTGTCTCACTGTTTTCAAATTTCATCAGCCAATTTGTATCGGATAAGAATATTTTGGGAGGTCACAGTGACCTCCTATTGGGGTGCCACTGCTTGCACCCCCCTTAACGTGAGTCCTGACTACGCCCTTGGGGTGGGGCCCTGAAATAGAAATGTGCCCATGTCCAATGTCAGAATGATCGGGCTCTGAATATATTGGTTAAGTTACTCCAACACAGAGTGGAGACAGCACTGCTGCCACTGTATTTATGGAGTAAGGTGACACAAAATGCTTTTGTGTTCAGTTCAAACACCATTATTAATGTATTTTCAGGATAATCACGAATGAACTCAGGACAATAGCACAAACAAAAATTATCGGGAGGGGCAGACATCACCGGGGACTAGAGGGTATTGAATTCCTCCATATAAAAGGGAGTCCCCCTTACATTTTGTAAATTGAAAAGCCGCTTTACCAATTTTCTGTTGTGATACAAACCAGCTATATGTTTAAAATTAAAGAATCTAAAAATTAGTATACAAATTTTCTGGTTCAGTTGACCATCCCACTTGTCTTAAGGCTACAGTGGACAAATAAAATTGATTTTTTTCAATTATTGATTTATATGTCTAAAACTTTGTGTGCTTGTATTATTGTATATTTACGACATCTAAAAGCATAAAAAACACAAATTAGTGCAAAAACAATGAATACTTTTTCTCAAATTTCAAATTTTCATACTTTTTTAACAAAATTTCAAAATGTTCCAGGCGTCGCAATTTTTTTTCAAACTTTGAATTTCCACTTAATTTCCAATCATTAGGCATGATGGCACAAAACAATGCATTATATTCAATGTTTTATGAGATAATTTATAAAAGATGGCTGAAAATAAAAATTTTCAATTGAAAAAATGATATAAATTTTCATTTTCAGCCATCTTTTATAAACTATCACATAAAACATTGCATGTAATGCATTGTTGTATGCAATCATGCCTAATGATTGGAAATTAAGTGGAAATTCAAAGTTTGAAAAAAAATTGCGACGCCTGGAACATTTTGAAATTTTGTTAAAAAAATATTTAAATTTGAAATTTGAAAAAAAGTATTCATTGTTTTTTCACTAATTTGTGTTTTTTATGCTTTTAGATGTAGTAAATATACAATAATACAAGCACACAAAGTTTTAGACATATAAATCAATAATTGAAAAAATCAATTTTATTTGTCCACTGTAGCCTTAAAGGATATTTTTAGTTATATTTGATGCTGATCGGTGCAGTAGACATATATTGCTTGTCTCTGTAAATCTAAAACCAGGTTTTGAAATGACGGTGCGTCCCTCATATTTGACGCACTGTCATCATAGCGCTCCTCTTAAAGTCTGAAAAGACGAGTCTAGGCGTTCAAGAACATCTCTTATAATTTTAAAAAGAGCATTTGAATTGATATCTGGAGTTTCACGAAGGCCTAAAAAGTCCTAGAAAAACTTTTCAATTAAAGTGCTTGGAAGATGAAGGGGTTAAGTGACAAAACAAAAATTGCGAGTAATTAAAGGTTATAGTTTTATTGTTGTAGTTGTTGCAGCTTTTTTGTTTTCTGGTTTTGTAATTAGTGTGCGTGTGAAATTGGTTTATTGACATCTACTGCTTGCTGTACCAAATTTTATTTGCTTACCTGTATTCATTGCTTACCATTGCACAGAGTGTTCATTTTTCAAAATGTAACTTGGCCCCTTCATCCTCCAAGCCCTTCAACTGTCATTAACACTCTTTAATCAAAAAGAAACTCGGCCTAAAGTAAAGCACTTTTCAGGCAAAAGCGCTTACTAATCCTTCTTAAAAAATATACACACACAAGTTATTGTAAAGAGGGGTAAGGGGAGGACCTCCCCCCCTCAAGCCCCATGGAGTAGGAGCTTGTCACTCAGAACGACAACGAACCGCTCATTACTGACAACATGAAAGTCAGAGTGACAAAAAAATCAACCGAAGAAAAATCAAACACCATTACCAATGAATTCTCAGGATAATAACGATTTCAATAATCCCGCTATTTACCGGGTACTCCACTTTTCGTTCCCAGAAGCAGATGGCAGCACTGCTGGCCCCCAACACGCAGGCGATCGTTTCGATAAATAGGCAGACGGGCATTTGCGTCAGGAGAAACCGAAAAGAGGGAGCGTTCGAAATGGCCGTCACGAAAAACAGAAGTTCCGGATTAAGTGAAGCCCCAGGAGCAACCCTGCATAAAGGGGCGACAGTATCAGGTTAGATTATTGCTCCTGATTTTTAATTATATGTTGCAGAATTTGTTGCATTGGTATGTTTTGAGTGGCATCAAGTTTGATGCGCTGGAAAAAAAATACTGCTACATTGTTGAATGTTTGTTTACTATTGCAAGAGAAAAAATATTCAAGGTCATTTTATATTATGGTTTGAAATAGCGCCTTACCCTTTGATTTTCGCGTTGCTTTTAAGGGACAAAACAAAAAATTATGCAAAACTAGCTGGTTCTTTTTGCAGCATTTATTACAGATTGCTAAATAATTATTAATTGCATAAATAAATAATGCAATCGAACATTTTTATTTTTGCGAAAGAAAAAAATATTCAAGGCCCTTTTATTTTTCAGTTCATTTATTTTCTATTTTTAATTTATTTTTTGCGTGCATTTTCAGCTGTTAAACAAAACTTACATGAAAATAGCTGAGATTAATTTTTACAGAATTTATACCAAACAAAGATATATTTTTTATTACATAAAGTAATTAATGCAAGTACACTTTAGTTCGTTTCCCATTCCAATTTGTTTATAGATTTTGTTGAGTTTCTTAAATGCAATTGATATTTTCATGAAATAAACCATTAGGGGAGATTGCGCAATTTTTAGAAAAACGATGCAAAAAAAAAAAAAAAAAAGCATGCACTGCATGAAATTCAGGAAACTTTTTTGTCAAAAATATATGAAGTCATCGCCTATAAAATAATAATCATAAATGAATGAATGAATGACCCGGAAACGGATAACAGTTTATAACATTCCGAAAACTACAAATTAAAATTAGAATGCATTCATTTGCACTTGCAAATATAATTCGATTTTGCAGAAAAAACAAATCCAGTGTACGGAAGCTGTAGATCACATTATTAGTTGGTCAACTTATACATAATGCGCAGTTGTACTTCATACCGCTATTGATCGCCTTAACATCTAAGAATTCAAGGACATTATTAACGCGGATTAAATACATGCATTCGTACTTACACCGTTCTTATGTGAAATGATAATGAATTCTGCATTGTGTATGATTTCCCATTTTTGAATGCCATGGAAAGTATATGCGCTTTTATTTCTACTGTTCCCGTGTTAAATGATGTTTAATTCTATACCTGTCTAAGATTTTCTTTTTTGTTGCATAATTACATATCTAATATACTAAAATATGTGGTGCATTAATCAATGGAAAAATGCATGTGCAATAAATGCAACCGATAAATATGCTGTAGGTATAGGTTTTTGCAATAATGATATGTGCAGCTTTTCTTTTTTGTGCTTCTTACCTGTATGTGAAAAGTCCCCTTTAAAATTTACCTTGTCACCTCACCTTGTCCCCTTTACCTTGTTTACCTCAGTAGCATACTTGAGTATCAGTAATAATCTAGTTTGTATGAAAACTCTTGTACTCGAATCGTTCTCCATTTACTATTTCTTTATTGAGTTGTTATGATATCAATAAGCAAATAGAAAATTTTTATGTTTATTTTACATCACAGTCCAGAAACATTAATGTGACCACCCATCGAAATGTAGAATAAACGCTTTTAACATAGCTAACTGTTCCAAATGTTCATTGTGCAAGGAGAGAGCCAGTTAGCTTCTTGAAAGTGTTCACAAGGATGTTGAACCACGTTGACTCCAGTGCCTCGGCGAGCTACGCTAGTTACGCTGTTTAGGATCCGTAATGCAAACAACCTTATCGAGTTGATCCCACAGATTGTCAATTGGGCTCAAGCTCGAGAAATTTTCTCGAGCTTTATAACACGGAGCGTTATCACGCTAGTAGATTCCATCATATCGAGGGAAATAATTCACATGTAGGAGTTAACAAGGTCTGCAAGGATAGACACGTACTTGAATTGATCCAGCGTGCCTTCCACAAAGAGAGGGGTACACAGAGAATAAATACCACGAAACGTTCTTAACAAGCCTTAATGCTCCCTCCACCAAATTAGATCTTACCAACAACTGTTACAGGGGGTTGCTTTCAGACGTTTCACGCCATGTAAACCAACGTGCAGTCCGATGAAGCATAAATTTGTACCATTCGAAAAAGCGGCATGTTTCCCCTCAATAGAAGTCAAGTTGCAGTACTGGCACCACTAAGTCACTTCTGCAGTATTGCCCAATATATCGTTACTATTTACGGATACAGTTTTGAAACCAGATTGAGAGGAAGGTTTTCCGTACTACAATGGCGATTGATGCACTTGCTTCTCCAGTGTGTTATGATTAAAGGAACCGGCTTTGAAACACTATAGTCGGAAATCACAGACATTTTGAGCACCTTAAACATTAAATGTCATTTATATCTGTACTCAATAGAAAAGGTTTTATATTCTTGCATGTTGTCTCTTTTCTACAACGATCTATTACTTTCTATCACGCTTTTTGGATTACCCTCATTATCTCTCAATTGATCCTCCCAAGATTTTTTTTTTTTTTTTATGGAGAGAGAGTAGGCTCTTATAGAAGAGGATCCAGTTTCCGGCCTTTTATTTGACTTCAGAATTTTTGGAAGCATGGGTACAACAAAATTTTCTGGCTTAGATGTATGATGGAGCACCAAATCAGGACTCTTGGAAAAATGAATTTAAGTTTACATATTACAGAATATCTAGCATTCCATCCACATTACCCCACACGCCATCTTAGAAAATAAACTTTTAAGCATAGCTTGTTATTCAGAAAGGTCATAAGGGGACATGGGGCAATCACTCATCTCCATCTTTGAAACACTAATTTATTTTCATATACTCGGGTGTGTATTTCAAGAAATCACGCTTGTTTGTTGCTTTTACTTGACCGTGGTTGTTAGTTCTCTGATTTTTCTGATTACCATGACGACAATAAGTCAAGCTCTGATTTTTAATACGTATTTAGAGCCATTAATTTTCAGTGTTATGATTACAAATCGTATGTGGTTTGCGCTCAGTTAAGGCTTAGCTCAAGAAAATTTTGCATTAAAATACTGTTTTTTTTTTTTTTTTCAGTAAAATCACATATTTTCAGCAAAAATAAGAAATCCAAATAACATTTTTTCAGAATATTAATTCCCATCATTTAACTTTGATGAGGCATAAAATATCATAACGGTATATTCATTACATATAATTTTGTGATAAATGCACTGGTGCAGATCGATCATAATAACCATTTCTTTCCAAGTGCCCTCACTGCAAAAAATAATCTGTAATTTTTGGTGGCATTCTGCATCGAAAGCTACCTCTAATACAATGAAGTAAATTAACTGAAAAAACTGGTGTAACATTATGAGCGATGTGTATGAATGAATGAAGTTAGCGGGGGCGCCATTAAAAAAGCGCAAACACTGCGACTCTTGTACTATCCCCGTTGGAGCCCTCAATGAAGCCCGATAGCTAAAACGAACTTTAGCAGATGTCTAACAGCTAAGCTAGACAATTCACAGGGAACTAAACAAACCCAGATGTTGAAATCTGTGAGCAGAATCAAAATCGCAACCACACAGTACATGTTTTGAGCTTTCTTTTGCCTCAAAAGCAGCCTCTACAAGCTGGGTCATCAGTGACACCTAGTAAGTTGAGTTGCCTATTAAGAGAACAGTGTCCGGTAAGAAGCCCAATGGATATTTGGATCTCCTTCTTACTCAAACTTAGTAGCTCCCTGGACCTAAAACAGGGTTGACGTTGATTGACATCTTTAGCTTGTCTCTGTGAGTCGGACTGAACCTACCTGTTATACGAATCATTCATAAGCAGGTTTCTTATAGTATTCCTGACTGTAAGACAAACCAAGAGCAGGTTCAGGACCTACAAATGGTGCATTGGAGCCCAGCTTGACAAACTAAACAGCAACTTGGTTTCCTACAATGTCACGGTGGCCAGGGACCCAATACAGGAGCGATGTGTAACGTTACACCTGCTTTATCAGTTAAGTTGCACCATTGCATTGGATGCAGGTATACTGCCGCAGCTTTTACGGAGTAATGTTACACAAATTTTTAGTGTTATCGTTACCATTTTTTACTATTGATTATAGATATTTGGACATTACCTGATCTAGAAATCTCCAATCATATTATGACGGGTGAAAATTTCTTATCCATTTCCATTCCTAGGAACTCAAATGTTAAAGATTTAATATATCAGTAAAATAAACGTGGCACGAGTTCAAATATTTTTATAGATCACATAATAGAAGAAAGCATGGAATATTGATTTGTATTATTTATGTAAACATCTAACTTGTTACATACCTCGCGAAGCCAAAATTTATGCCACACACTTACACACACAAATTAACCTAAACTTGTTGAAGTGTTGCTACTTAACTTGCCAGATGTTTTATCTACAAAATTATCCTGAATGTAACTGAAATCCAAACTAATAATTGGGCAAATACACCGGAAAAAATCTTTGTTTCAAAAACCTAAACTTGCTTTAGAAGGATAAAATAGTTCGTTACAGCTACACATTTGGGTATAACAGTATGTTCAGTAGAGCTGATGGCGAAACGTAAGTTTCTCTTTGGATTCACCGATCTAAACATAGCAAAAACCGATGATAAGACGGCCACCTTGTCTAGCGGTCAGAGCAGTCTGCTACGGATGGTGTGGTCCCGCGTTCGAGTCCCGGCTTGGGCATGGATGTGCTTTCTCTCTCTCCTTTCCTTGTCCTTTTTTTGTGTGAATGTGTTGTTGTGTTAAAGGTTGCCTACCCTATAAACGGGTACCTATGACATGCGTGGACTTCGAAAGTCGGACTTCACACCAAAATTACGGTACAGTTGGAAAAGTGAAGCAGCGCACTCCAAATTGCCAGCCTGGCTGGCATACGACAAAAAAAAAAAAAAAAGAAAAGAAAAACGATGCTAAAACTTCAGGAACGATTTTTTTAATGTTATTTTTTCCCTGTGTAATCTGTCGTCCATGCTGTGTCAAGTATTATGTGATAATTTCCTCTTTGCAATTTCTGCATTTTCAACAATTTCCAGTGAAAGAAATGAAAAAAAAAATGATTCTTAACATTACAGTATGTGTGTATTAGCATATGCTTTTAATTCAGTAAAAAACAATATTTAAAGCGCTATTAATGTAACGTAATTCTAAAACGCAAGCATTTGTTCTCACAGGAGACCTAAAATTGCGTAAAGCTACAGAAAGGTTGAACACAACGTGCGTGAGTAAAATGTAAAGAAGGTAATGCAGATATTACGTGCAAAATAAATGAGTTGTTAAGGACAAAAAGTGAAATACCGATTAAAAATTCTCTGTACGTGCATGTTCTTCATACGAATTTTAATTAAGAAGAAGCCTAGCAATTTTAATGCAAAAATTTCAGTTGAGAAGAAAATGTTCAGGTTGCGTATGCATGAAAAAAAAGTAACTTCAACTTTTGCAATGCACAGCAGCTTAGGAGTCTTTAAGAATGCTTTTGAATTTAAAACTATTAATGACAACAAAAATGTATAAAATCACCGCTGCAGAGTGTAAGTCGGACTAATTTTGGGGTAAATGAGTCAGAATCGTAGTCGGACTTTTAATTCCAGGGGTCAGCCATTTTCCTGCAGAGCCCGCAACTCTGCCTGTGTTTCGGAAGTGGGGATCGGACTGATTTATTTTTGAATCACTGCTGCCAAGCGCGAATGCTTTGCTTGGGTCAGCTAGTTCTAATCTATATACACCTCATATTCAAAATATAAGAATAATGGTATTTTTTTTACGAACTGAAATAGTGTTTGGTATTGCAGTGTCTTTTGACGCAAGTATGCAAACGACAATTTTATGAAAGACTTATTGTAGCTTAAACTCATTTACTATCTTAAAATTAATACCCTATTTGAAAAAAATAATAGTAAATAAATTTTTTTTGAAATGTCAAAATAGAAGAATATTTATTCAAGTGGTTCAAAATATTAGAATATTTCACATTAATTCTTTTTTAAACATCATGAATTCATAACTAGTGGCATTATCAGTTAAATACAAATGATTTTATTTAAAATAAGCATTCTTTTTTAAGTCAGTTTGATTTATCGTCTGGAAATGGGTCATGTGAGGGATATTCCTGAACCTAATAAATTTCGCATGGTAAATTTGTATCAGTACGGTAAAAATCAATGTGATATTGCAAATTATGTTCATTGTTCACAATCAAGAGTTAGTAATATACTAACACAATATTTAAAAAATGGTAGTTTTCAAAATAATTGTCGAAATGGTGGCCAAAAACCAAAAAAATATCGGCAAGAGAGGAGAAGAAACTGACGCTTATACTTCAGAAAACTCATTTTTAAAGTGTGATTCTTACACCGAAAATGGAAAGAAGAAGATGAAGTTTCTGCATGGGTAATATTAAGGTGTATTCATAAAAATAAGTTTGAATCTCGTGTACCAAAAACAAAAACTCTCATGGCTAAAAAGCAAAAAACTCCGAAGATTGAATGAATATGATTGAATATAGATATGAATAAGACTGAAAGAATTAAATCAAAATGTTTATGGAGCAAAACGAATTGGAAGCAATATTATTTAATGACGGAAGTATGGTTCGTGCTTCTCATGGTAAATAAGGAATTTGGAGAATGCAACAAGAAACATTTGATAAAGAGTGCCTCAAACAATCGGAGAAATTGTCAGTTGATGTCAGATGATTTGCTAGTATCATGGTTTGTGGTTGCATGAGCGCAATAAGACCTAGAAAAACTTATACATCATCTACGAAAAGGTTACCCTCAGATATATCAAGAAAGATTGAAATATTACATGATTCCATCATCAAAAGCTTTCTTTAAAGATGATTTCATCTTTCAACGAGATTTAACTTCACAACATGCCTCGTGGTCAACAAAGAATTGGTCCTGCCTAAGTAACATTAAGTAAAAATCGAAAAACAACGTCTAAAAGCACAAATGGGTCGAATTAAAATTGACAAACATGTTTCAAAGGCATAAAGCCTCCTTCTTCAGTGCCAATCAAGAAATAGAAAGAACCAGAGTACCGGGAGAGTTTAAATAGAAAAGGAGCAAAAGCTAGGCCAATCAGGTGTCAGCGTGTGCCGAGCTCGGATTTGGCGTTGCGTTGTCAGAAAATTTAAAAGCATGAAGTAAAATTGGCGAGATGTGTGGAACTAGAAAGGATTCGTTACAAATATTACTTAAATTTTTGTGAACATGAAAGGCTTCTAAGAAATCTAACTCACCAACAGTTGAAGGTCTGCAAATAATTTTAGCTTCGGAGAAAACAAATCTATGGCCTGTGTCCCAACAGTGTTTCGCAATTGAGGATTTTGAAAGTTCTTCCTTTCTTTTTTTTTTAAATCAAAATCCTCAATTGCGAAACACTGTAGGGACACAGGCCATAGATTTGTTTTCTTCGAAGCTAAAATTATTTGCAGACCTACAACTGTTGGTGAGTTAGATTTCTTAGAAGCCTTTCATGTTCACAAAAATTTAAGTAATATTTGTAACGAATCCTTTGCAGTTCCGCATATCTCGCCAGTTTTACTTCATGCTTTTAAATTTTCTGACAACGCAACGTCAAATCCGAGCTCGGCACACGCTGACACCTGATTGGCCTCGCTTTTGCTCCTTTCCTTATTAAACTCTCCCGATACTTTGGTTCTTTCCATTTCTTGCTTGGCACTGAAGAAGGAGGCTTTATACCTTTGAAACATGTTTGCCAATTTTAATTCGACCCATTTGTGCTTTTAGACGTTGTTTTTCAATTTTTACTTATTTTCGCACAAAGTGAACTGTTTTTAATTAAGTAACATTAATTTACTTTCTTGGTCGCTAAATCCCTACAGACATTACTCCTATCAAAACCTTATGACGTAATATTAAAAAAAACTCTGAGAAAATCCTCCCCCTTTAAGTAAAACTGAGTTAGGAGCACGTATAACGTCTATTTGAGCTAATATTGATCGAAATGTTTATAAACAACTGGTATATGCTAGATCAATTGTACGCTGTTGTTAAAGCTAATGGGAATGCTAAAAAATATTAACTACCATTTATTTCATATTCATACGATCATATGTTTGCATAAAATAAAATATTCTAATATTTTGAACCAATCCAAATTTTATTCTAATATTTTGATTTATTTCAGACAGCTATTATAATGCTTAGTTTATTGTTATTTTATACTGTCCAAATGTTAAAATCTTTTTTAAGCATTCCAGATTTCATTTGTAAATAATTTAATTGTATTTACCTAGCATAAAAAATAAATAAATGGAAAACCATTTCTTCCTTATTAATTTTTCTCAAGTATTCTAATATTTTGAATATGAGGTGTATATAAAAATGGATGTATGCATATTTGTAGATATGTATGTTTGTATCTTCATTCCTTATACAAATCCAGTTTTAGTCGGATTTTCCGCAAACTTGGCACAGAGGTTCCTTGATGCAGTAGATTTCACATAGGTGGGGCTTTGAAATTAAAAAAAAAAATCTAAAAAGCTCAAATTTTAATAGCAACTATAGAATAGCTACTATTTTTATTTTTATTTATTTTCTTACTTATTTAAATTATTCTTTTTTTTCGAATTTAGAAAATTTATTGTACATTTTATTAGAAGTTCCTTGAAGTGTTATATACTGTGTGGGTGCTCTATTCTTATTTATTTATATATATCACGCTAATTCTAGTTCTACATTATTCATTAATTTGAAAAAAAAATGACAATTTTTACAGAATGTCACAAAATGTTCTGTCTCGAAACTTTCATGAGCTCATTATTAAATTCTTAAAGTCTTTTCAATAGAATGATCTAAAGTAATGTGTCTGTCCATTTAATTGGCTTTATCCTGTTGAAATGTTCTAACATGTGTCATTAACACTGTCTTTGTCATATGTACTCGGTTTTTGAATTTGATTCAAAGGAAAGTAATAGTAATAAAATAACGAAATACAAAACATGAGAAAAAATAGTTGCTAAGAGAAATACGAAGAACACGCACACTAAGCACACTGCAAAAATTAGCCATTGTTTTTACAGTATAATACTGGCAGCCGAGGTTCCAATTTAAAACTGAAAAATGCGCAGTAATAAACTTTAAAACTAGCAATTCAACAGTTTCTTACAGTAAATTTAGAAGTTTTACAGTTTATTGCAGTTAAATTTAGCTGTATTATACAGTAAAAACAACAGTATAATACTGGCAGCAGAGGTTATAATTTAAAACCATAAAATGCACGGTAATAAACTGTAAAATTAGAATTTTTACAGTTTATTTCTGTAAAATTAGCGATTTTAAGTTTAGTACTGTAAAATTAGAAATTTGAGTTTATTACTATAAAATTAGCCATTTTTACGGCTTATTACTATAAAATTAGCTGTATTATACTGTAAAAGCAATATTCATTTTTTACAGTGTAGTATTGATGAAATGATCTTCTTTTTAGCGATAAGTTCAAAACATTTGTAAGAACATTAAAACCGTACAAACCAGTAAAAATTCCATACGTGTATTTTAAGGTAGCAAGGAACTCCTCTTTTTAATGCAAAGAATAAACTTATGGATAAAAATATATTCTGAAAAAAACCTTAGTGTCAGGTTTCTAATGATTGCAGGCACTTAAAAACAATTATTCATGTTACACTACTCTTCAGAACAAATTAAGTACTCTTATTTAGTGAGGTTTCCACTTCAAGAACCCTCTTAAGTTGAAAAAAAAGGAATGAAAGTTCACTGGTTGACTTCATGCAGAACCTGTTGCTGCAAGCTGCTGCTGGAATCCAAATAGCTAATAGCCTGTTGCTAGCAGGAATTGATCCACCAACTGTATCATTATTCCTGCGCTACTGCCTTCTTTTCGATACTCGCTTTGCTGGGCTCCTTTTGCAGATTTTTAGGTTTAGAAATATATACAAAAAACTGTTTCCGGACTTCATTAAATTCATAACAACAGTCGCATTCACTACGTTACGCAGATATTGTAACGCTGTGTTGCTGGAGATAATATTTTATAGGTTTTTGCTTTTAATAACTTTATTTTAGAATGAGTTTTTGCTCCCTTGGCTGCCACTGAATTTCAGCAGCTTTCGTGCATTGTTAATAATGCAATATAAAATGATTGCAAACAATTTTCCAAGGAGGTCCCCTGAGTTTGATTAAGACTCTGAAGCGTCTTTCGTAATTCTTATTCTAATGACTATTTTTGCTGCAGCCTTTGTTTAGTTACACATATTTTAAAAATAGAATAATTTAAAGCTTTTGCTGCTAAATACAATTTTTAGTGAAACATCATACATTTAGTGCACCTTTTCTAAGCGAATTCCATCACGTGATTCGTCTTATATGAGGATCTTAGGTGAAAATATAAAAAACAATAATTCTTGAATCCGAATAGCATTGATTTATCATTGAATAAAATTTTAATAAAACTATTCAACTCAGTAATATAGACTCATTTGACACTTGACAATTATAGAGCATATATTTAAAAAGTACTAATACAATTACTCAAAAGACACGGCATAGTTAGTGGGTATATAGTTTACTATGCCCGTGCCCTATATCCTTTATTCTCAAATATCTTCCCTTCATAATTGATTAATAAATAGTTCAATTTATTAAACGATTAATAATTTTTCTGACGCTTGGAGATTAGATACTTTGAGAGATAACCTGTGCCTGATCGTGCAGAGTTTCATAAATTATTGAACATTAGACTAGACACTGTTCCTATCCAATCTTCTGGATTTTGCTCTTCATTCAGTTGTTTCCTGAAGCGATCTGACGTCTAATGTGATTGATGGTCATTAAAATTAGATCAACACATGGGCAAACTTGAGGCAGGTTTGTTGGCATAAAGCAACGGGCTTAACGATATTAGAACTCCTTGTCTTGTCACTGTATGCGTGTATCATATGCATTAGGTTCTCTGTAGATGCAAGAAGGAGGAGGGCAATTTCAAAACTTGATAAACTTGTTTTCTAGGAGCTTCAAGTCCTAGAATATGTCGTTAGCTGAGAGAGTGTTTTTCATGAACTTTTTAATACGATCGGAAATCCAGAACTTCTTAATAATAACGTGTTATTTTAAAGCTGCATTCAAACTTCTCGACTTGAACCTGCCAACCTCTAAAATCGTGAAAACTATATCAAATTTTTAAAAATATTACTGAAACTTGTCGACGTCTTTCAAGTTTACAAAGCATGCGTTTTTCAATGCAAAAGGAATAGCTTCCCAGGTAGCACAAAAAACGTTTAAACGTTTTTAATCCGTTGTCACAACGTTAATAACCATTCTACAACCTTTAAAAAACGAAGTGTGCTACTTGGGTTATGGACGATTGATAACAAATCTGAGAAAAGTCTGATGTATTTTCTCCCATAAGTTTTTTTTTTTTTTTTTGTAAATATCTATAGGCAATTTTTATTTTCACTTTTGCAATTTTAATGCTTTGTTTACAGTTCTTGTGCATTTTTCTGATTTAAAATAAATCAAATGTATACATCTCTCTCACTCCCCTCCCCCTTTTCCCCTTTTCGTTTCGTCTTTTTTTCCTTGAGAATCATTGCATTTTAGCCCTGTTATATCGCTGTTTGCAATTTGTGACTGTTTAGTTTCTAAGTGATATAGATGGAGAAAGTTTACATAATGATGAGGAGAATATAAACATGAACAATACAGAACCCTTCAAAATATTCTGAGAAAAATAATTAAAAATGAAAGTGTGTGTTCACTATTTTTCTCATATGTTAATTGTGGTTTCGTACTATAGTTTGATAGTTCACTCAAAATAAAATTCGAAAAAAAATTTTATTGAAAAAGAGCTTCCTTTCTATCTTCGTTTTATAGTTTGGAAAATATTGCTTATGCGTCATTCCATAGTGACTAACGTAACATTCAGAGCTGATTTTGTAACTGTTTTTACCTGTAACTTAAAGGATAAAAAATATTTTTTCATTATGCTGGTGGATTTACAATGTACATGGTATCCATGTAACATTTTTGTTAAGAATTTAAAACAAAATTACTGACAGTAGATATTTTTTCAACCAAAATAGCAGCGTGACTAACGTAACATTTTTGCAACCCTGAAAATGAATGCTCATGTTGTGAGGCAAAAATTTCTCAAAGTTAAGCAAGTGTTAAAAATTGAATGATATATTTGAAAAATGTATAAAGTTGGCTTTTAAAAACATAAAGCACATTTATTAAATCTTTTTTTGTTAGTCTTAAGTGTCACTTTTACTTAAAATGTAGTGTGACTAACGTAACCATCGAATAACAAGCAGTAAACACACTACAAACTATTTATTAAGGCTAACCTCAGTGATAATTACAATACTTTTTCATTTTTTTTAAACTTCTTATGTTGTGGGATTTTTATTTATTTATTTATTTATCTATTTTTTGATACTTTTTTCACATCCGTATTTTTTTTCTTCGGCTGAGGTTGACATTTCAATGGAATGACCTTTACGTGTTCTGATGCCTTTGCTTATACGTTATAAGGACGTTCATGTTCCTTGCTATTGACCAATATGTTTCTCTTGTGTTCTGATACCATTGATCAAAATGTAACTTGTGATTCGTGACCTATGCTACTGACACATATGTTACTTCTGCGCTCTGAATGAAATTCGAGTTTACTTTTCGTTTTTTGAAAAAGAGTTTTTTTCCCAGAGTGTTTCTACTATATCAAAAATGTTAATTCTGTGTTCTAATGAATTTGTTTATTAGTTTACCGCCTTGAGAAGGTAATGGGTAGTATCTGCAGAATTTCGTTTTTGAGACGTTTAAAGAAACACATTTTGAATTATACACTAACAACAGTGACATCCTTAAACTTGACTGGTTTTCGGGCTTTTTTTTCAGCGAATATAATTATGCAATAAAACTAAAGTAAAATAATTGACAAAGACAGAATAAGAGGAAAAATGAAATGTATGCTAATACTCAGGTGCGTCATTTTTTGTCCCATTGCCCCCCCCCCCCGACTTTGGGAAATCAATGTATTGGCATATAAGTGGGCGTGGTTTTTTGCCACTTTTTGGTAAATTTTACATTGTGTGTGCACCCTTTGATCCCCTCCCCCTGAAAATTTTCGAAATGACTTCCCTGCTGATACTGCCCTTTAGCTATCAGTGGTAGTGTACTATTGATTTATTTTGTAATAGAAAAATAATAATAAAATTATAACAGTTGCAAAATGCATAGAATGCGAGCAAAAATACCTAAAATTTACCTAATTTCAACGACACATTTTTAAATAATGTATAGTCATAACGCTTTTGACAATTATTTTCTGTTCAAATACAAATATCAGTTCAAAAGGCTTATTTCTGAGACGTGTATGCATCCGTCAGAGGATTATTTATATAATTTATCCTTAAGTATAACCTTACTGTTCTCCACGAAATTAATACAAAATTTGTAATGTTAAAACTTTCAGACGTCAATTCTGAAAATAATGAACGAGCAAAAATGCATAAGCTAAATTAATTCAAAGCTGTTTTTCTTTTGTTGAAAGATTGGTTGTTAAAGTACAATTTCTAATTAGTGAGAAACTTCAATTCAACTCTCTCTCTCTCTCTTTGGTTTTCTCCAAAACCCTAAATATTCGATCTAATTAACTTACTTCAAAAGATGAAAATTGCTAATTAATTTCGAGTTTATAGTTTAAATATTCTTTTTCCCGCTGAAACGCGGAACATATTTTCCAGGAAACAGGTACAGGAAATATGAAGTGCAGTTCATAATGATGCACTTGTTTAGGAAAATATACAAACTTGAGAAGCTTTGTTTTGATAGTTTCGTTGAAAAATCTACTGATCCATCAAATGGCTTATGATTTCAAATAAAATATTCGTACGTAGTAGAATCTGGGGTTTAGTAAAATAGTTGGGCAAAGGGAAATGGTAAAATATTTTAGTTTACAGAGCCAACAGCTAGAATTATTTTCACAATGTTATTAAACATGTTATAGATTTAAGTCAAAATACACATACGCTGCAAAAACTGAACAGCTGTTTTTACAGAAAAATACTGGCAACCGAGGTTCCAATTTAAAACTGTAAAATACGCAGTATTAAACTGTAAAACTAGAAATTTTAGTTTCTTACTGTAAAGTTAGAAATTATACAGTTTATTGCCGCAATATTTAGCTGTACTATACGGTAAAAACAACAGTATAATATTGGCAGCTCAGGTTCCTGTTTAAAACTGTAAAAAGTGCGGTAATAAACTGCAAAAGAAGCAACTTTGTAGTTTATTACTGTAAAATTAGCAATTTGTACAGTTTATTAGTATAAAATTACCTATATTATACTGTAAAAACAACATCCATTTTTACAGTGTACCTCTAAGACAGTTATGTAATGATAGAAGTCATTTAAAAAAAATAATTTATTGTGTAATATTTTTTGGTTCACCGAAATTAATTTATTCTTTTAAAGTGATAATGTTTTGGTAATTAACTTTTTAAGTGTTAGTTTAAATTTACATAAGATCAGTATTTATTGATTTTATATAAGACATGTTTTGATTGAAATGTTTCAATAGAATTTGTGTAATCCAAGTGGGGCAAATAGTGCAAAGTGGAGGAGTTTATTTCAACAATTTATTCATTTATTAATGCATTTTCATTCCTTCATTAATTTTTTCACTTACTGATTTATTTATTCACATTTTCTTATTCATTCACTACTTTAATCACTTATTTTTTTTACTCATTTATTGATTTATTGATTCATTATTAATTCATTTGTTCATTAATTCACGTATTTATTTAAAAACAATTGACACTTAGGATCAAAAATATTCGATAGGAAAAATATTTTAATTGTAACTATGAACAATGTACAAAGCAAAGTGGTAATTTTGGACTTTTATTTAAAGGTACAAATTTATTCTCCCGAATAAAAACGATGTTTTAAAATAAGTTTATAAAATATAAGTTACATTATAAAATACATCGTTATTTCTTAATGCACTATAATTTTCAAAACAAATTTCGAAACCGGTTTTTTTTTTTTTTGAAAAATTCAACAATTCTTAACTAGTTTACTTTGCCGAAAATTCTCTTACTTATGTGTATTATCAATAATATGCCACCTGGTGATGTTCCTATGTTATCCAAGTTTTTCTGAACCTAGTGCTATTTTCGTTTTTACACAAGGTGATTTGTTTTTAGAATGACTATATTTAAGCGATTGCATTTTGAATAATTTTGTTTGTTTTCTCGACTCTAAAATTAGTGCTTCATTGCCTGCTATATTTTTATTTTTACTCGTT
Organism: Uloborus plumipes; assembly: GCA_038373865.1. Classification (NCBI taxonomy): domain Eukaryota; kingdom Metazoa; phylum Arthropoda; class Arachnida; order Araneae; family Uloboridae; genus Uloborus; species Uloborus plumipes. Next base: position 35,462 of record JAXGGA010007032.1, read on the forward strand.
ATGAAGATTTATTTTAAATCAGCTTTTTTTTTCCTTAACTACCCTTTTTTTTTCTTTTTGCTTTTGTCTCCATTGCTTACAAACTTTCATTATTTACTAAAACATTATACTAAACTATTATACTAAAACAGCTATTTTGATACTTGCGACAATTCATTTTTTTTCTTTTACATGTTATTAATTTTAATAATTTATATTTTCTAACACGATTGCTCTTTACTTGTTGTATTATACGGTATTGACAGGTATATAAATACATAATTATACGCAATACACGTTTGTTTGTTTTTTTTTCTTTTGTAAAAGCATTGCTAGAAAGAATGGTAAAATGTTGGCAAAAGTGACAGGAAAAGGCTTTTATGTTTCAGCAAAAATCAATGCAATTGTTGACAAGACTAGTATGTTTTCAATGGTGGGAAACTTTCCTTCTAATTTAATGGTTCGTTTAACAAGAATTTTCCCCGATAAATTGGAAAGTTTTTCTTACTTCTTCGGAAGAAGGTGAAATATCATTGGAAAAAAATACCAATCCATCCCTTGAATGCGACTCCTAAAAACGTACTCTTTTTTTTTTCCATCGACTTCAAAAATAAAAGTTCTGAATTCGTACTTTTTTTCTCCTTCATTTTCAGATACTTGAAAAAAAATGAATCGTACAATTTGCATAATGTTTTTTTCTTATTTCATGCAGCAGTATTAAATCATATTTTACTTTTTTCAGTAACACATTCTACAAAGCTGAATAACAGAGCAGTTCGTTATCTTTTTTTTTTTTTTTTTTTTTAAGTTACAAGTAACTCCTGATAAAAAAAGTAAAGACAATAGAAACGTACATATGTTTAAATAAAAATTCATCTCATCAATTCAAATTTAAATAGTCTTGAATTGTTTGTAGATAATTAAAAAGAAAACTTTCTTATACTGAAAAAAAGGTTAAAATAACCTAAATCACTCTTATTCTAACACAGCGTATGATTATGCGGCATGTAAAAGATCCGTTGAGTACTTATCTCTTGACAGAATTAAATTCCTAGTACAGTTCCGCATAATCAAGAGCAGTGTTTCTCAACTTTTTTGAGCCATCGCCCCTTCAAGACCGCTGACTGATACCTTTCGCCCCCCCCCCTGCTTCCTCAAAGAAAAAAAACAATAAGTTGGTGTAAGTGAACATCGATATTATCAAAAATATAAATACCTAACTTTAATTTGAAGTAAAATGTACTCAATAAAGCAATTATCTCTCCAAAAACAACAGTGTTGTAAAAAAATTCCCCGCCAAGAAAACCTTAAATACTCAGCCCGAAAAGTTATGATATCGAGTTTTCCCGCCAAGTTTGTGCCAAACTACAACTAATCTGTATGTATAGTTCTTTTAAATTGTTTTCAGTTTTGCCAGGCGGGAAGCTTTGTCTTGTGAGGTGGTTGCTTAATGAGTAAAAACTTCCCGCCTGACAGGACTGAAAACAATTTAAAACAACTATACATACAGATTAGTTGTAGTTTGGCACAAACTTCGCGGGAAAACTCGATATCATAACTTTTTAAGGCTGAGTATTTGAGGTTTTCTTGGCGGGGGATTTTTTTACAACACTGTTGTTTTTGGAGAGATATCACATGTTTTTGTATTAATATTATTTCTTTGCCTGTTTTTTTTTCTCTTCAAAATTTACTTTGCATGTTTTTTTTCCCTTCAACATTTTTCGTGGATGTCCGACATATGTGGTTTTCTTGGCGGCATGCATTTGGTGCAAAAGTTCAAGGATCTTCTTCAGTCTAGGATAAATTTGAAATCAATCACAATGTACCACCCGAACCGATGCAAAACAAAGCTAGTTGCTAACAATACTACGATTAAATTAAAAGTAAAAAAAAAAAAAAACAACCCTTACTGCCGATCTCATATTAAAATGAACTAAATTGAAGATCCCTTTTAAAAGCCTTATGCAATAAAATCAATTACAAATATTTTATTTGTTAACAAATAGAAACTGGCAACAGATGAAATTATAAATCAATGAGTTTTCTTTCCTCGTCGCCCAACAATGACAACATAAATGCTCAGATGTTGAACAGAGCTAGTAGATAGAAATCGGACCAATTTTAAGCATTAATAACTCCGGGGTGCGATGACCCCGGGGGGTAAATTTTGGGAAAACGTCCTCAAGGTCTCATCGAGTATATTCATACCAAAAATCAACACTAAAGACCCCCGGGGAGAAAAGATACGGAAAATAAAAACAAGGGGGAGGGGGTGGGGGTCGAAAAACCCCCTATGCCGAGCTTTGGGACAAAATAAATGTGGGTGCAAAAGCAGAGCTCAATCCGAGTTACCTTTTAGTCTGGACCCCTGTCAAACAATTTTTAAAAAGTGCGAAAAATGGCGATTTTTTAATATTTATCACCCCTCCCCCTGAGGGTCCTGGATGTTTTGCTTTAGTATGTGCCGTCAGGGGCCGCTGGAGATTGAGTATACCGAAAATGAACTCTAGGGATCTTTATGGGGCTGAGATACAGAGGGGGGAAAACCCCGGTTTGGTTACTCGCGTAATCAGTTCTTAGTCGCTCTTTTACATTTTTCTTGGCGGCTTGTATTTAGTTTTCTTTTCGGGGCGGGACGCTCCCGCGTCCCGTGATAACCAATCATATTTAAACTAAAAACATTAATCTATCTATATAAAATCAAAGTTTGATGACGTCATGGGTTGTGGGTCAAACGCTCTTCTGGAAAGTTTACGCAACGTACGATTATGAAAATTGGTACAAAATTAGTCCGCATACTGGTCGTTTGCATCTCAAGCTTCGATTTCTTAATTTCGTCCTAGATTTCTTAAAATGTAATTAAAACTATATGATTCACAGCGTATTCCTCCATTTTTTGCACTATATGTCACTTATGAAGAGCAACAGTCTTAAGAGTCAAATCTTATGACTCTTATGACTAGATATATTCTCGTGATGTTAATATTGTTATTAAAATCCTTTTTTAGATGGTGGTTGCTGAACTTGGATAAAGTTTAAATAAAAGTAATGATCAAATTAATCGCAATTAATCAAAAGGTTGAAAAACGGATTGTTATTTATTTATTTATTTATTTATTTTGTAATATAACACGTATGATAAACATTTTCGTGTCGCTTTTAATCGTTTTCGTAATTTAAAATAATCGTTTTTAACATTTTCGTATCGTCAAGTATTGTTTTTAATCTTTGCTATTTTTTTTTTTGCTTTTGTTTTTGTTTTATTTATTGTTTTATTACCCTATTTCTCCCATATAGAAACTACCAATTTGTCATTTGGCGATACCATGAATTAATTTGTCTCTTTAATGGATTTTTGAAAATAAGTCAAAGCAAGGATTGAAACAAGACTGAAACTTTTATAGAAATAAAGAGTAAGCAGCTGAATATTTACCTTATTTCATTGAAAGTTAAAAATGTGCGCCAACTAAAAAAAAGGAAAAGAGCTCCTGAATAACATGAGAATTCCCATTAAAAATCTCGCCAAATCAACTTCAACTTTAAATGCTGCATTTATATCTAAAAATCAGTTAAATAAATATATAGAGTCACTGATAAATGTCGAAAGTTTCATTAAAATACAAAATTAGAGAAAAAGAAGGATTTTTATGGCCTAAAAATTTGCGACGATTTAAAAAATGAAAAACTGCCAATAATCTCAGTTATTGATATATTCTAAAAAGCATTTTACTGAGAAAAAGTTCTGCACGTATTTTTTTCAGGACATTGGTGCCACGATCATTTCAAAGATCTCATTATAAAAAAAAATTTTAAAAATTAAAAAAAAGACAATAATAAATAAAAAAAATCCGCCGAACAAATTTTTGACGATCGAAAATCATCAAAAGTTTTGAGGGAACTATTGTTCCAAAAAGGTGCAGATTTTCTTTTTTTTTTTTTTTTGTAATCTAGATGCAAGATAGGCAAAGCAAAATTTTCGAAACAATAAGCAAAAAAGTTATGCTCCTTTTTGAATATTTTTGCAAGCCATTAAATGTTGCCAAAAATGAAAACAACGATGGTAAATTTCTTGCCTATTTGGCATGTTCGACTTAATTATAATTTCTCTAAAAGTTTCACAAAAAATTATAAATGAATCTTCAAGTAAAAAAAGCAAGTCATGAACTGAAGCTAAAATTTCGTTGAAATGGAAAATATAATGAAAAAAAGATACTTACGTACCCGCCTAACACATCTGTACTGCACCGCAGCTACAGATTTGGCGTTTTTTTACTTTTTTTTTTTTTTGTGCGGTTATTTCTACGCGCACGCAGTTATTTAAAGCCTCCAAAAAACACTACATGAACCACCAAATCTTCTTTTAACCGCCAAATCTGTAGCTGCGGTGGAGTTCCTACGTAAGAACCTAAAAACATAATAGGCATTGATAATATTGTAAACTTAGCCAAGAACGAACGTATTCGCAGTTTTAAAGCTTGAATGCGCCACCTTGCGGCGATTTAAGATAATAGCAAAAAAGGTAAAACATTGCAATATAGCGAGGACAAAGCAGAAGTCTTTTTTCCTCCCCAACAAACTTCGATAAAATAACTCTTCAATTTTTCATTGTATTTACTGTGCAGAGCTTTTTTAATTCGGGAATTATGGATACAGCTACAGCAGCAAACATCGTTTAAATTTTACCACAGGAGAAGCTGTGGCCGAGTAACTCTAGCAAATAAATAAAATACCTGAAACTTTTTTTTTTCTTTCACAAAGCGAACTGATTTTTTTTTTTCTTTTACAAAGCGTTTTTTTTTCTTTTACAAAGCGTTTTTTTTTCCTTTTACAAGGCGTTTTTTTTTTCTTTTACAAAGCGTTTTTTTTTTTCTTTCACAAAGCACTTGAGGGGAAACATTTAACTAAGATTATCGACGTACTTTTCGAAAAACGGAATTACATTTTTCAAGAAATTGTTTTATTTTCTACACTGGAATCTAGCGCAATTAAAAGCATTGAAACTAAAAATGTGAAAGAAAATAAATTGAAAATCCGAAAATTCATAAACTTGACAATGAATGACAAAATACTTCCTAAGGTTCATCCGAGGTGTAAGGAGGAAACTTTCGAACGTTAATGTGTTTCTTTCTTAACCCATTAATGCCTAGCGTCCCTTTTTAGGGACAGTCCAAAAAGTGAGTTTGAATTCACCAAAAATAAACATTTCAACCAAATAATAGTGTTCCATTATTACCTCTTTCAATTCATTATTAACAGATTGTAGCATGTAAGCACTGTAAAGTGTGTTCTGTAGCAATTTTGAAATAATCTTTATCAAGAATTACATCGTTCACAATCTCAAGAAGAAAAAGTTATGTTTTAAAAATTATTCCCAGCTTCCCGGTTTATGTTAATTGCTGATGCTTTTATTTCTTATTATAAAATGTCTGTTTAAATATTATATCGTAGGCAGAAAAAAAAATTAGTAAAAAAATATGTACCCTCTGGTGTCTATCGTCCCTTTTTACGGATTTTTTTTTTCTTAATAAAAAAAATTTTTTTTAACTTGATATTTTTTTAATTATTTTTCCTGTCCATTAAACACCATTTGTAAACAATATACAAAATATCTTTGGAAAAAATGTCCAGCATTCATGGGTTAACTTTTGATTAATTGTCTGAACTCTGAACAACCGGTTTTGTACATGTTTACAATTTCGGTTTTTGCTACCCTTTTATAAACACTGTTTTCTCTTCTAAATACCCATCGCCCCCCCAGGAGTCCCCTCCTCCAGGTTGCGAACCACGGACTAGAGCCTTGGTGCCTCTATCTAGTGGGGAAACTGAACGTAAAAATTCTCGTTGGCAATGGCATTCCGCCAATGGTGCTGCCGCATGAAAAAGTGGATGCCGGTCTTGGAGAGTGCACTAGATCTGAAAATGGCAAGAAGCTAAACTGCAGCCTCATTTGAAACAAACAAACTCTTATTCTAACAAAAATCTAAATGGTATAAAAATATTTCTCACATTATGTATCTGATTGTAATAATCCGAAGTCAAAACGAAGATGCAGAAATTTTTATTCAAACAACCCGCAAAGAGTAGTTTTATCGCCAGTAAACGTTAAATTTATCATTTGCAGTATAAATTCTCCCTTTTTCGATGAAAACAGCTGCTTTGATGAAATTAGTTCTTTTAAAATTTAATTAATTTGTTGATTGTGTACATCAACTCTTGCAGAAAATGTTTTGAATAATTTTGTTACCACATAGTTTCGTTTGTTACATGTAAGCTAATTAATGGATAAGCGTAATGAATATAATTTTGTATTTTCTCCGAGAAAAATAATCACTTGGTGACAAAAGTGATAAAGTGTTTTGCATTTGTATTCTTAAACTAATTGTATTGTCATAGCTGACAACTGTTTCAAGCGTATACACGACGTATATAACCAGCTTCTTTATTATTATTAGTATTATTATTCTTACAGGAGCTGCAAATCTTTTTCTGAAATCTATTGATTTGTTTATTGTAAAACAAGCATTTCTTTTAATTCAAGTTAAGTTTCAAAATTATATCAGTTACTAGCTTATTACCCGGCGTTGCTCGGTATTGCATTATATTTAACTTATTTCATGCTAAAATGAAATAGGTGAGCTTTAAATTGATAATTCATTGTTAATCGTAATCTTTGTTGTAAAATACTCATATTTAAATGTGTTAAATTTTATCAATTTGTATACTTAAAGGCTTATTTATCTCTGTTACTTTATGTTTTCAAAATTGAAAGAAAATCGCCATTTTGAGACAAAAAATTTGAATTTTGAGCTTATTGGATTTCTTGCGATAGAAACTGGATTTGTATAAGGAACAAACATACATACAAACTTACATCCATTTTTATATATAATTTAGTAGTCCAGTATTATTTCTCGAGTACAAAACTTAGTATGGTTTTACTACAAGCTTTCGATAGAAAACAATATTTTGCCCATGTGCTTTATGCATATTGTCTAAAAAAATCTATTCTGATAAAATAATGTACAGGCAACTTGTGCATAATTAAAAATAATTATTTAGTTTTTTTGATGGGATCAACTTTTATCAATATTTTTGAATTGGCTTAAAATGGATCAAATTAGAGTAGCTAACAGTTTCAGGTAATTTTGTATTAAAATAGGGGATGAATGTCAATTTGGATAATAAGGTACAAAACACAAACTACTGTAAAAATAGGATTTTTTATGGATGTTCTAAGTATCTTTAATTTTTTACCAGAGATGAAAACAAACGCGGAAATTTTCACAATACTTTCAGCTATCGTAAATTCATGAATTAGTTCAGTCCCTTACTCATTTATTTTTTCATGAAACAAGCAAGGACTGATATGTTTCCATTACATCCCAACATTAAATTTAACATTTCCCCCCATTTTCAGCGCAGAGCCGAAACAACACCGAGCGTTCCTAAAACAAAATACAACGTGCCAGAAAGGACAATGCACAGTATGCAAAATTCAGCATTGAAATTCGAATTTTTCCATTTGCTGTTGCTGTGGTGATTCGTGACAAAAGGCGATGTTGCCACCTCCTCATAATAAGACAGCTTCGATTCTGAAAAGACGTGACAGCCCCTTTCATTGGTTATTACAGAAGTTTTCAAACTGAAATGAAATTTGTTGATTACCGGCGGCGCACGTGTATTTTTCTCATGAGAGAACAAAGGAATTTTCTGTCCTTTTAGTGAAAGATGTTAAAACTCTGAGAAATACAATCAAGAAGCAAATATGAAATCTTTGCTCGCGATTTCTAAATATTTTGCATGAGGATAACGCAGTTTTAAGAGGTAGAGGCTCTTTATTCTTGTTTTTGAATTTTAGAAACGTGACCGAAAACTCGTGTTTAAACTCTAAGGAACTGAGGGAATGTTTGCGCTTTTATATTTCTGAAATAAATTTTCGTGAAAATTGAGCACCCAAAGGTAAATAATCATTTCAAAGTAGTATTCCAACATATATTCCCATAAGAATGGGAATTACATTTTGTTTTCTTCAGTAAAACTTTTCCTATGCGAAAGCAACATACTTCAAGGCAAATGATAGGGATGCAAGCAAATAATTCAATTAAGGGAGGGGCTTTCAATTGACCAAATATATTTTTAAACTGCATTTCGACCACTTTTGTTTATCAATTAGATATCTAAAATAAAGTCTATTTGGCAATTTTAATTATTTACCTCATACTTTTCTTGTTTGTGCTACAAATGCAGCTCAAATTACTACTATTAAAATCTGTCCGCGTCTGTCTGTCCGTCTGCAGCTTGAACTCCTCAAAAACCGCTGAGAGTAGAGAATCAAACATAGTACCATTCGATTCGAAATTTTTTAAGAAAGACAATAAGACCAACCGCGTAATTCTACGACGTTAATTAGTTGAGATATTAACTAATCCTTAATTAAATGTTTTGCACTTTTTAAAATTCCAAGACATTTACTTCTTTCCGTTGCCATTTTGAATGAAACGTTAAATAAATTACTGAACTATTTAAAATTCCAAGACATTTATTTCTTACCGTTGCCATTTTCAATTAAAACTTTAATTAAGTTATTGAACTATTTAAAATTTCAAGACATTTATTTCTTACCGTTGCCATTTTGAATTAAAACGATAATTTAATTACTAAACTATTTAAAATTCCAAGACATTTACTTCTTACCGTTGCCATTTTGAATCAAAACGTTAATTAAATTATTGAACTATTTATAATTTTAAAACATTTATTTCTTACCGTTGCCATTTTGAATTAAAACGGAAGGACAATTATTGAACTACTTAAAATTCCAAGACATTTATTTCTTTCCGTTGCCATTATAAATTAAAACGTTAATTAAATTATTGAACTTTTTAAAATTAAATAGAGTTATTTTTTTCAGTTGTCATTTTGAATACGTGTTACAAAAATGTTCTGACAATTGTTTTTATTCTAATTAATGACTTATATTTTTCTCTGGTACCATTTTAAAAATGTGTTTTTAAATAAAATTGCAATTGCTGTTTTTAAAAGGGACTTTTTTTGTCTGCGATACAAATATTAAAACAACTTTTTCGTTTAGAATTATGCAATTAGTTTTACAGGAAGAAAGTGGTTTGGAAATAATTGTTTTTGGTAAGGAATTTAGGGAGAGTTGCTGAGTATGCGCTACTTGACATCGTCTTTATTTCTGAGGAGACATGTGCAAATAATTCAATTGACTTTTTGATGCAGGAAAGCTTTTTAGCGGGCCGCTTTAGCGGGGATTAGTTTGTTGAAACTTTCCTTGGTACTTTAAAGGCGAGCCGACTTGGCGGCGAGTAGTTTGTTGAAACTTTCCTCGCTACTGTAAAGGCGAGCCGCCTGGACGGCGAGTAATTTTCTCAAACTGCCTTCACTACATTAAAGTCCGTGCAACGCCGGGCCACGCAGTTAGTATACTTTTTAAAAAGGTCATTTTTCATGTTATGAAATGCTATGCAAATCAATTACTTGTTTCAAATCCACGATAAAACTCAATTTGCGAAGTAGGGGTGAACATAACTCATTGCACCTACCACCCACTTTCAAAAAAAAATTTTCGAAAAGAACAAAACCTTCTAAAAGCGAAAAATTACATGATACATTTAAGCAAAAATATATCTGAAATAAGAACCAACTTAACTTTTTACGAATATTTTCTTAGTTCCCAAAGGTAAGAGTACTCAATTTTGTTAAAAGTTCCCAAGAAAAAATCTTTGTTTAGCATTCACGTTCTAACTTATCACGTGTACAATTTTGGAGTTAAAATATCTGATGAGTCAGCTTTTCACTGTTTTCCGATAAAATTGCATTGTGTTTTCACCCCCCCCCGAAAAACTTGAAATAACGTCTCTGGCTATTCGTTATTAATTAAACCCAAATGCATAGCGAAGATAAGGGAGTCAAATTGAAACATGTTACTTAGAAAAAAAAGAACATTGATTACTCATGAATATATCTTTAAAAGTTTTCAATGTATATAGTCTTTCAAATGGCAAAAAGGCGCCGTTATAGTCACTTGCAAGAAGTTTTGATACTTCAATGAAGAATATATCAGCTGGTTTAAACATCGCTAAAATTAGCGAAAAACATCTGCTTCTTAAATGTCACAGCACTCTTTTGATTATACGTCGTTGAGTAAAAAGTGATGAATTAGGCAAATACGTTTTTCTACCGGTGTTCGATATTCAATAATGAATGAAAAAATTTGATTCGCGCATTTGAGAATGACATTTCTCAAAATGGAAACTGTTGACTCAGGTCGAAATCAGCAAACACACTGCATAGATAAAATGTTAATAGCAAAGCTACTGTGTCAGAAAAAAGGATCGACTTCGGCTCCGTCCCCAAATCCGTGAAATTTAGAGCATTCAACGACTCTTACTCCTACTTTTACTCCTCTCCTGTTTAAAAATGTTCCTGAATCTATGCCTCCAACTCCTTATCCGCTGTCCTGATACAGTTAATAACTAGGACGGAAAATGATCGACTCCGGCTACGTTCCCGAATTCGGTAGCTTTGGAGCCTTCAACGACTCCTTTTCCAAAAATCAGCCTGACTCTGACTCCATAACTCTGTATCTGTAGTCCTGAAACAGTTAAGGACTTGAAGAGAAAATAACCGACTCCGTCTCCAGGAGTTTTAAAGCCTTATTCTAACTCATTTACCCTCAAATCAGCCAGATTCTTAGACACTGCGATTCAGACTCCGCAGTTCTGGTACAACAATGGTAAGCACCTTGAAAAACGCCTGAGTCCTGCTAGTAAAGGGCTTATGGACAGCAATAAGAAATCCCTAGATCTTTTAAGCATTTTTGTTATTTATACTATTTCAAAATTTTGTAGACTTTTTTTTGATATAAAGGTTGAAATAAATAACTTATTTACCAATCTCCAAAGTGAGAAAATAAATTTGATAAATAAGTCGCCTTTTCTCTTCACGAAACATATGTAAAAGACGCAATTGAAGACTTGTTTAAATGAATATAAATTATTATTTGTAAATGAACAGAGAATAGAATATTTTTTTTCTTAAACCTCGAAAAATTTCTATTTTTAATAAACGTACATATTTTTATGACAAAAGCTGGGCTTATTTATTCATTTATAATTAATAAATATGTATACTTATGTGCACTTAATACTTTTTGTTTTATTAAAAGGAAAAGGTGGGTAGTAGAAAATATAAATAAACAAAGAAGAAAGATTTTTTGTTTTGAAAAGGAACTAAAGATAAAGGAAAATGTATTATTGAATAGCAAAATGACAGATGCAATTAGAAGTTCAAAATATTTTTATGCCTTACAAAAAAGACATCAAAGGATTTTGCTTTGGACACAAATGACTAACAAAATGGAATTGCTTTATTATTAGTCCTATTTTATTAATATTGTTATTGTTATTCTTATCTGTGTTTTTAATTACTCCAAAATAATTCTTACTTGTTTCTCGTTATTAATTGAACAAACTATTTTTTTTACTTATTGTTTTCAAGTTACATTGTTCGATTTAAGTGTCGGAAGAAGCATTGTGTTGATTTTTTTCCATTTTGTGTGTTAATTTTATAATTTCAGATTTTTTATATAAGAACCACATTTGCTGTTAGTTGAAAGTTGAAGTATTATCTAGCTTTGGGTTTTTTGCCTGCTTTAAGAATTTCTTTTCTTTCTTGTTTTGATTTGTTTTGAAATATATTGCATAAGGGGATGTTAATAAATGGCGTCACTTTTTTCCGAGTATGTTTATTCTTTTCGTCGTAATTGTCACCAAATGTCACTCTGTACCTTACTCCCTTGCCATGTATTGCCTGATATTACATGAACATATTGTTATTTAAAAATCTGTTTTATTTTAACCAAAATTTATGTTTTCATACTTCTTATTACCCCTTTCCTCTTCATGTTACAAACTCTTATCATTTTACGAGCAACTTTTCTACCCCTACAAAGAGTGGCATTATTTATGGAACTCCCTTAACTAAAAATTATCTCTTAATTATTTTCATAATTTGGAACTTTTTGAAACAGGATGATAAATACATTCTGTAAAAGTTTTGTCTTGTTTGGAACTAGTTTAGGCAGTCTACGAACGAAAAGGTATAAAAAAAAAACCAGAATACAGGACACTTATGAGATCTTAACAAAAAATAAATTTAACTAAACTAATTGTGGCGCAGTAGTCCATCGGGACCCATCTCGGTTGTTTTGACTGAGGGCTCTGGGGTGCAAGGCAGCTGCTCCGATTAGGTGGTCAGCAGAACGCAGAACACTTAGGGTTTAGTTCCCAAGCACGCTTGATACTCATTTTATCGACCCATTGAAGAGATAAAATGCTGAGTTGACGATGCCAAACTCTGAATTCGAGCCCAGGTTTGCGGCGTGGAAGCGCGAAGCCCTAACCACTGGGCCTCAAACGAAAAAGTAGGCTCGCTCAATTTTGGAAGAATGTCATAGCTGTATAATTTACTACCTTCAGGTAAAAGTTTATTTTTCATAATAAGAAAAAAAATCAGAGAGTTAGAATTTCAGTGTAGTAAATATCTCAAAAAATAGTCCTTGTTTTTAATACGCTTTTATTAGTTTCACATATGGGTTTGTTTGTCAGTATGTATGTAACTCTGACGCTCACAAGTCACGCTCTTTACAAATGTAAACGTAATAAATTTAATACTATTATTAATACTGAAGGTTAAACTGTATTTCATGCTAATGTATTATAAGTGTTGTTGTTGTTTTTATTATGTAACTCTGAACAAAAGATATAATTCACGTTCTTTGCAAACATAAAAGTAATATATTTAATACTATTATTAACAGTAAAGGCTAAACTATGTTTCATTTTGATGTATTGTAAGTGTATGTTGGTTTGATGAACTCTAAAAGCGCATTCTTTAGTTTTTTAAACTATAATTTAATTATTAACCTTTATCTTGTCCCGTTATAGTCTTTCGCGTTAGTGTACTCGAAAAAAAAATATTTCAAAAGCAGGCGGTGGGAATAAAGTAGGAAAGACTCATAGAATGGTGAAAAAATGTAGATGTGTTAGTATATTACAGTTGTTCTTGAAATATACAGCACCGATAAGCAATGTTACGACAACGACAAATTTCGCAATTTCTACTTCTCCGCTTTCATTCTCCTGTTCACTATTTCTATGCATACAGATAAAGCGTTATAGAGTAGGTTTATATAAATATAAATAAGTAATGTAAATAAGTGAAACATTACATCCCCCCCCCCAAACCAATGCTTTCAGTGGCTGCAATTATCATTTGCAAATGAATGCCTGTCTCATGCTACTGTATTCAGATTGTTATTAGAATATTTCAGAGGTTGCCATTTTCTTCAGGGTAAAGAACACACAGAAAGGACACTTTTGGTAGCAGTCTCCGATAATATGTCTGTTACACAAAAAATTTCAATGGATGATGATCGATGTACCTACTAAATGATACAGAAGGAACTTAATATTATACCCGCAGCTATACACAAAGTTAGTCTAAAAGAGTTAGGTATGAAAAGAAAAAGAGTTTGCGAAAAAAGTGGGGAGGGAGGCGTGTCAGAATCTGTACAGAAACTCTTGAATAGCTCAATGATGGTTTTCATTGCATCATTTCTAAAATTGTAACAGGGGATAAAATATACATACTGTTTTCTGACGTTCCAACATGTCGAGAAAGCAATGTATGGGTCTTTAAAAATTATCCCCTTCCGACAATAATGAAAACACAACGAATAATAGAAAAATTAATGGATGCTGTTTTCTTTGGAGGTACGAAATTGATTAAAGTCCTCAAGATAGAAGGACAGAAGACTGTAACAGCATATTGGCATTTTTCCTCCACTATTTGTCTTCCAAAAGTTCTCCAAGAAGTGAATGTTGGAAGACTCATACTTATCCATGACAATGCATCTTTTCATTCGGCAAGATAAACAGTTGGGTTTTTGAAAAAAAAATTAAAGCTATATAACTTCTACCTTATTCACTGGATCTAGCAATGCGTGACTTTTGGGATTTTCTTCAATCTAAAAAAGAATTTACATGAACGTCGTTTTTATTCAGAAGAAGATTTAGCAGAAAATTCGTCTGCAAAAATGCATTGATGCTGGTGTATCTCAGAAATTTCAGAGTGACCCTCGCATAAAGTCCGCCATTCTGGGGAAAATGGTTGGATACCACTGGCTTCAAACGACTGTCACGAGGTTTTCGTTCTTTTTTTTTTCTATCCCTTTTTTTCTCGTTTTCATACCAATTCGTTTGTATGCAACATCTTTTCACAGTTGAAAAATGTTCTTAACATTAAGCTTACAAAATAAATCTCTGGATATCATCTTTAAAGAGAACGAGTTCTAGTATTGTTTATTAGAGAAGTATTTTTATTAGAAAATATTAAGTTAATTGCACCAGTTATCCATTTACCGCATCAAAAGTCTACGAAGTATATTATTATAAATGAGTTGAAATAATACAAAGATAAATTGTAACTCTCGGAAATAGTTTGTTACTTAATTCTCCGCATCAGAAGCAAACAAATATTTCAGTGACAGTTAAATCTGATTAAAGCGCTCAGTTCTTTTACTATGTTCTCTAATTTCCTATATTCAAGTGCATTTCTGTAAGAAAACATAATTCACGGCTGCGTAACTGTTTCCAGCTGGAATTTTCGAATTGCACCAAGTAGTAAGAAGATAATTTAATTACGAAAATGGTTTTACGAGTTTGGAAGAAAACTTAATTTCTTGAAATGTTAAATTGTGTTTATTTTAGATTTTAATCTGTTCTGTAGCGCATTGCTACACTGCTAATTGATGATGATCATTGTAATTTTTTTAAAAGAAGGTGAAAATTTGCAGGTCTTTGTGCTTTTAAAAAATAATAAAGTTTACGTGCGTCATATTGATTTAAGTTCATTTTTAATATTAATATTCTTAGGTTAATATTTATTGGTATTTATTGTATTGGTATTTTTATGTATGAAAAAAAGCAAAAATGCTACGCTGAAAAATTCAAATGCGCAGGAATATTGCGCATTTGTGCTTTTCAACATTGTATTTCTATTTTTATTTTGAAGCACATTTTGCACAGGGCAAAAAGAAAAAAATTGTATGGTCCCAAGAGTTTTCGAGCTGATTATAGCTACATTTGGGGCGATGCATTGAAATATGAAGTGAGTTTCTCTATCAGCTCTCCTTTTTTACATCAGTGCTGCTGTTATACCGAAATCTGCTGTTGTTAACTCCATTTTATGAACTTCTAAAGCTAGTATTGGCTTCTGAAACAAGAGTTGGTCCCGCATATTTGCCCTATTTTCAGTCTGCAGCTCAGTTATTTCCAGGAAAATGCTCTAAACCTGGTAAGTTTAGTAACTACGCTTCAATAAGGGAAGATCAGTTCATGAGATTTAGCCTTGCGTATATGTCCACTGCACGATATGTGATGTGTTGAATACTTGTATGAAATATTTGCGTGGTACAATGGAGGCAGAAGCTAAAAATGTGTTCAAATCTTTTTGCTGTCAAACTTTATAAACTGAAAGATTCACAGGGAATCAGGAGTGTACCGATTGCGTACGTGTTAAGATACTGAACCACTAGCTCAAAATGTTTGTTGGGCTGTAGGGAAATACCCCCCTCCCCCCACTTTAAGTTCTCAGAGGGAAAAAGAAATAAATTAAGGGGAAAACCACTAACTTTTCTTGAATAATAGACAGGAACAGGTTTATTCATTTTGAGACCTCTAATGTCGGGAACTAAATGCCACGGTATAGGGGGTAAAAGATAATCAGGCCCTTAATTATGCAATATAACAGCAATAAAATTTGTATGTTTTGTGTTTTGTTTGATTTATACTGTAAAAAAATTGTGAACCTTACTCCATAAAAGCGATTTCAGCATAACAACTTCTAATACAACGGAGTGACTCAACTGATAAAACTGGTGTAACGTTACCGTCACTCCTAACGCTACACCCGTTTTATTAGTTAAGGTACTTCATTGCATTGGTGGCAGTGCTCCGTAAAAGCAGTGGCAGTGGAATCCTGCTACTGCTTTGATGGAAGTAGGTTACACAGTTTTTTTTATTTTTTTATTTTTTTACAGTGTATGACTTTAACCGTGTCATGTACATTTCATTGAAATGTTATATATTAGACGTCAAAACTTCATGACAAAAACGATTGTCATATTTGAGTTTAGCACGCCAACTTCAAACGAAATTACTTCCAAATGCCCTGGCACCAAAGTGACTGTTGCCATGAGTTATTTTTTTTCAATTCCTTACATTCTCTGATCTTAAAAAAGCCTCAGTTGGATTTATCCTGTTACTCGACGAAATTCAAAAATCTCAGGCTCACATGAAAGCAAAGCATAACGAATCATTCTTATTCATATGAGAAATAATTTGCTACTCTCCTCGCTGTTTGCTATTCAAATCTTCGAAACTTGGCAACATGAAGCTGATTTCGAGGCATAACAAAGTGCATGAACGAGTCAAAGGCTATCGAAAATTCATCTGAGTGCCAAGTTGAGAATTTTCAGTCGTAGAAAAGGGCAATATGCTCACCTTCGAATCCGAAATGCAAATTTTTCTCTCATTGTTGCTGCGGTGATCTTAAAAGGGAAAAGAATAAAATGTTGCTGCCTTTGAAAAATCTCAAATCAAATTCATAATGAAACTCCAGAAATTGCATTGCGTGAGGCGTGCCGTTTCTTTTGTTGGTTGTTATTATTTCTTTTGCAGTTATTGTAAAAAGATTTCTGAAGGTGCAGTTGACGTCTGGGTTCGTTTCTCACGCATGAACGAAAAGACGGTTTTTCACTATTGGAGAAAAGTTTCTTTTTTGAGAAACAAAAACCGGGTATCAAAAAACGTTTTGTTTAGCAATCTGATGTACGCATTCTGTTATTACTAGAGCCATTGTTTTGATTTGGAGCAGAAGTATAGGATCCTATAGCAATCACATCTTACTTTTGCACTTAAATATGTTGAATTTTTAAGTAAAATAAGTTAAGTAAATAGTTTTTAATACTGTTGAATTTTGTCTCAAATGGAGATATTTATATTTAATTGTAAATAAGTGCAGGTGATCATCTACTGTGAGCTCCAGTGCAAAATATGCTCTATTCAAAGCAATGCTTTGATCTTTTTTCTTAAGCACGAAAATACTCTTTAAAATGTTTTTATGAAAATGAAATTCAGTTCGGACTAGTAAATTTTGATTTTGCTCACCCCCGAATGAATGTTGAGTAGTTTTTTCGACCTGTCAGCACGTGCATATGTACCCACCAACATATAACCAGCCAAAAAATCATTTTCAACCACCACCGAGTTAATTACGACGAGTTTTCTCGTGACGTCTGTATATACGTACGTATGTATGTGTGTATGTATGTTGCATAACTCAAAAACTATATGCCGTAGAAACTTCTCCTTTGGTATGTATGCTCTGAGGGTGGTCTAGTTGTGCACCTCCTTGGGCCATGGTGGCCCGATCGGTAAGGCATCGGACTCGTGTCCGGAGGGACCCGGGTTCGATCCCAGCCGATCAAAGAGCCACCGTCTTGATTAATGGTGGCTTGGAGGCGTTAAAAATGTCGTGGTCACAAAGTCCTCCAAGTGAAACGATTCCTCTGGGGGTGCTGGGCCTAGGGTTTGCTCGACCCTAGGTTCTGGTTCAAAATTAAGAACAGAGCGCTCTTCAGGGCCCTATCCCGGTTAAACCACGAAACTATGGTAGGTACAGGAGACCCTGGAGTCTGAAATGAAATCAAATGTGCACCTCCTCTTGTGGGTGCATTCGAATGTTTCCAAGGGGGTGTTTTACCCCTTTTTCGGGGTAAATCAGTCTTAATTTCGATGCAGACAAGTGATATAAATAAGCGATATATCGCCAAGCTTTTGGTCGCCAAGTGTTTGACCCCAACTTGACGATATATCGTCAAGTTGGCGACAAATTTGGCAAAAAAATATTTTTTGAATTTTGGTTCAATTTGGCGCTATTGGCGATAATTTGCGAAAAATCCACTTTATGATGTTTAAATCGGCAATATTTAGAAAATTAATCCTTGTAAAACATTTTTTGCATTGTTTCGTGGCAGATTAGGTGTGTAAATATTTGAATTGTTACCTTGCTCACTCCAAGCACTTTTTTAATACTTAAGGCAAATACTAAGAAATTTACACGTAAAAGAAAGTAGTGTGGGGTCCATACCAGATTTTTTAAAATTAAAATACAA
Source organism: Uloborus plumipes (assembly GCA_038373865.1). NCBI lineage: Eukaryota > Metazoa > Arthropoda > Arachnida > Araneae > Uloboridae > Uloborus > Uloborus plumipes. Next base: position 53,703 of record JAXGGA010007032.1, read on the forward strand.
AGCATCAACATACGCTTGACTAAAATTTTGAGGCGCATTTCCAACTTTCAATGAGTGAAACGCTCTTTTAGGTGAGTTAAAAATATCTCTGGCCTTGGAATTATTTTTTCTCCTATAAATGTATTAATAGATAGACCCATGTGATATTATCGAAAGACTTTATGTCTGGTGTACTAACAGTTGAACACGCTTATGTTAGATAAAGATTCAAACATAAAGAAATGACCATTCTTACACTTTAACTTATGATATTGGAAAAATATTAAAGCACCTGAAAATGCTTTATTACCTAATTTATTCGTCTCTAGCTTTAAACTTTTATGATAAACATCAAGGAAATAAATTGCCCAGTACTCGCAAAATGGGGAAATATGTTCTCAAAGAGTAATTCATTTTAACAAAAGCATCAAGCTGGATCAGCAGAATCAGGAGACATCCGTGACAGTGTCTGCAATCCGATTATAGGGTGAAACATTTCCCTTTCTCTTCTTGTTTCTATCCCCATGTATCCTTAGCCTTAGGGAAAAGTAGGTCGAGAAGTTGCAACTGGTGTCATAACTCTATCTTTCTAATCTTTGAGAGATGGCAATTACTGTTTGCTATGGGAAGATTGGTGGAAAAATGCATCAAGTCTTGTAATTATGGTCACTGCAAAAAAAAAAACTTAGTAGTTTTCATATTGTGTTTATGTGTGTATCACTGTCTTTTCCTAGTTTTAATTCATGTTTTGATTTCATGATTCATAAGCTGTTGTAAAATTGCCAAAAGATGAAGCATATTAACTTAAACTAATTATTACGAGTTTTATGTAAACATTAGGGGAACGCCTTAAGGAAAAGTAGGTCAAAAAGTTGCAACTGGTGTCATAACTCTATCTTCCTAATCTTTGCGAGATAGCAATTATTTTTTGGGATGGGAAGATTGGTGGAAAAATGCATCAAGTCTTGTAGTTGTGGTCACTGCGAAAAAAAAGCGTCGTAGTTTTCATATTGTTTATGTGTGTATCACTGTCTTTTCCTAGTTTTAATTTATGTTTTGATATCATGATTAATGAACTGTTGTAAAATTTCCATGAAGGTTGCTTAAAAGATAAAACAATTTATTTTGAACCAATTATTATGAATTTTATATAAAACCTTTTGTGAACGCCTACGGAAGAGTAGGTCGAGATGTTGCAAATGGTGTCATTACTGTTTCTTTCTAATCTTTGAGAGATGGCATTTACTGTTTGGGGTGGGACGGTTGGTGGAAAAATGCATTAAATCTTGAAATTGTGGTCACTGCGCGAAAAAATGTTGTTTTTGTGTTATTCATGCGTTGTATTTTGGTTTCATGATACATGAACTTTTGCAAAATTGTTAAAGAGTTTGCTTAAACGATGAAACAATTAAACTTAAACTAATTAGTACAAATTTGATGTAAAATACTACATTTGCAAAAACTTTTGTCAGAAAACTGCAGAAAGTTTTTGTCGTAAGAGAAAGGGTATTCTTATCTGAAATACATTTTCCTACACTGAAAGTAATTCAAGTAAAAGTAAATATATTTTTTTTTATATTTCTGAATTAGGAAGACTTAAAGGTCAATGTTAAGTCCTAAGCTTTTCCCGCAATAGTTGTACACCTGGCTACCAAAAGGAAAAAACTTTTTTTCATAGATTTCAATATACAAATATCAATACTATATTCGTAAATCATCTGGGATTTTTTGTGTTGGGAGAGGATATATTTTAACACAAAGAGAGATTAACTTGGGGCAGAGCTAAGCTGGCAGCATTGCAAATAAGCAGATCCTAATCACATCATTGCACACGCTACCAGGTTTGCTTTGCCTCAACGATAGTTACACTAAAATGCTTAGTCAAAAGTTCTCTCAACCATAGGCTCACTTCTTTATAAATATACAAGAATCTAGAATCTCCTTTCGATCCGTAAAATACGTGTACACTATTATTTACAAATTTTGTGCTTAATGAACGCTATTTTTTACGCTGTTTCGTTTTATTTAATAGATAAGACATCTAATTATACATATTCACTCGTATATTGTTTGACAAAATAGATTAGTCATCCAATTGTGCATGTTTATTCTTACTCTATTACATAAATAGATTAGACAGCTAATAATGCGTATTAACCTTTACACTGTTTCATAAAATAAATTTGACATTTAATTATGCCTCTTCTTCTTCACTCGTACTCCGTTTTACACAATATATTATTCATCTAATTATGCCTGTTCACACGTCATAAAATAGACTGATTATTTTATTATGCATTTGTAGTCTTACTCTGCTTCATAATATAGGTTAGACATCTAATTGCGTATTTTCACTCGGTTTATGTTTCATAAAATAGGTTGGACATCTAGTCATGCATGTGTTTTGCAGTTTATTAACTTAATATAATGACTATATAAGTTTAGTGTGAGCATGCATATATAGTTGTGCGATTCTTTGTTTTATTTTTGCATGATTTATAAGTACTCCTTGCACTCAAAGTTATTTTGAGGTTCCAAAGTATAACATTTTCTTAAGAAATGGATGAATAAAAAAGTATTTGCAAAGCAGCGGGCAAATCATTTATGTTATCTTCTTAAACATTTTTCAAAAGTTACTAATATGTTCAAATTTCATTTCAAAATAGGATTTACTTGTAAAGAATAAGAAAGTTAATAAATTTCAAACGCTAATTCTACTATAATTGTGAATGTCGACCTTCCTCCAAGCTACCTCCTTAAATAACATTATTCCATTGTTCCAAAATAATTAAGATTATATTACTTTAAGGTTTCTCATTGTTGCGCCTACTTTACACTATCAAACCCTATCCAAAGATGAGACAGCAAGACAATGTTAAGGATTCAGCACTTGAATGAGAAACTCTTCTGTCGGCGAACATTCTATTAACTGAAACGTTAACTATTCCTTTAAAATTTATGTTGACAAACAGTAATTTTCATGCCTTACAGTTTTGAAAGAGGTTCTTAGAGTATAATCTCATAAATCATGCCGACTTTCTGCTGGAAATTTATTGTGAATATAAACATTTAAATATATGTTTATGTTCCCCACAGAGAAAAATTGTCTTAGACAATATGAAACATTTTTATAAATAAATTATGTATAGTCACTTTTAATGCACAATGTATTTGCCTATGTTTTGATTGAATACAATGTAGTAAATTTTTCTGTTACACATTTTTAAAACATTTAGGGAGGTTATCATTAAGTACTCGCTTACTTGTCAGCAGCATTATTTTTCTGTATGAGCACCTTTCTTTACTTTAACAGAGTAAAAGATTTGAGCAAGAATCGAATCTCATTGACACCTTTCTTTTCACTCTTAACACCCACCAAAATTTTTTCAATGCTGCTTTAAATTCAATTTTTTATCGTCGGCAACCCTCATCGCATGTAGCTTAAGGTCTTAGAATTTTAATGGACATGTGTAACTTCAGGTAACCTTTATTATTTTTCACATTTGAAGAATTTAACTTTATTTTTATTATTATTATTATTATTATAAAAATATTTTTGTTTCACATTTTTGAGAATTTTTTCTCTTCTCCGGTTAATAAAAATTTCGGATTAATGGGAGGGTTTTAAAAATAACTGTAAGAAGGCCAAAGAAAACACTAGATTTCAACGTACACACATTTACGATATGATTACTCCGTGAGATGTGTTTACCGTAGTAATTACATTTCAAACAAACTTGTTTGATAACTGTTACTCATGTAAGAAAATACAGAGCATACAGTACACTCCCGATTATCTGAGAAATCGAGTGGCACGGGTTTCGCGGATAAAGAAAATCGCAATTAATCCGAAAAAACGTAAGCAAGGTAGAGAGATAAGAAATGTTTTTTTTTTTTTCAAAAATAATTGCATTGCACTTAAAACGTGATATGTACAAACAGTGACGATAGGTACAGCATAAAAAAATGATTTGTGCTTGAAGTTTTCAACTGTAAAAGACCTATAAAGAAGTGGTAATTACGATAACACCCAAGTAAAATAATTTATTGGATGAAGTACACCGCACTCTTTGGTAAGAAATGTTAAGAAGAAATGTTTATTCTGCAAGAATACAGTTAACTAAGTTTTTTTCCCGAGACAATTGCGGAGAATCAAGAGTTTACTGTATATAAATTCAATAAAAATACTATTATACGTTCAATCTGTACTGCGTTATGAGTAGTGTAAAATCACTTGTTTCTGCTAAACAAATTAAAATTATCGGTGACTTTGCCAGCTAAAAAATTTCTTAAATTTTATATAAACAGAACCAAAAGCTAAAATTCTAGCAAGAAAAATATTTTGGGAGGCTAAAATTTTCGTTTAATTTTCATTAAATAGAGCAAATAGAGAAGCTTCCAACGAAACTATTTTTTTCATCATCTTGTTAACAATTATTTTTTTCAAACCCCCTATCAATTGGACTAAAAGAATTTCTCATATTTTGGCAAACTGCCAAACGTTTAATGTTGTTCCGATGCTGAAAAAAAGATCGATATAATGTTCTCGTAATAAGACTTTTTCAATACAGCATTAAGTATAAGAATCAAATAGGTAATGAAAATAACAATGTCTCTTCTTGGAGGGCGTTTCGCTCATTTATTCTTCAATGTAGCTTTTTATGTACCGAAAAAAGCTATCGGCAACAGATAGTTTTACGATCATTTTTCCCATTTGTAGAACACATGTATTTCCAATAATTTATATCTACTTGAAACAGTAGGTACCTGTACCTACATACTAAACGAATACACGTTCTAAGAAAGAAAAGTGACAAAAAGTAGAGAACTTATATTTCTGAGCCTGTTTGGTTTTTCTTTAAGACAGATGAACTACTTTTCTCCGAAAATACAACCTTATCAAAAAGTAACCCTACCATGATTTTTCTGGGCTCTCTTCACAAGCCTTAGTTGTAAGTCCCAGAATTAGGATGCCTCAATTCGAGCCTCGTTAGAACAAACACCAAGTAGTCTTTAAAATCGATTCATCTTACCAGTAATTTGTCTTATCCTACAAGCAATAGCAGGACAACTAGCAGGAAGACGGGTTTCGAAAATGTAGTCCATTTTAGCGGTAATTCGCGTTAAGTGAGTTCGAATTAACCAGGTTGGACTGTATTTCATAATTTGATACATCTTGATTTTGCAACCTTTTTTTAAATTACTAATGCAGAACAAATTAATACTTTATTCCACGGCTGAACGGAAAATCGATATATTGTATTAAACAGAATATATTTTGAAAATTTCCAAAATTTTTAACCCGATTTGCACCATTTTCCTGAGAACTACTTAATATTTCTTTTCAGATGGTATGTCACAAGTTTACAAAACTGCGCCTTTAAAAATTGTCTTCTATAATTATTTTAAAACTGGTTTCCCTTACATTGTAATCGTTTATTTTCCGAAGAGAAAAAAAGTTGCTTAAAGCGGCAGTATCAAAAATATTTTCGGAAAAAAAAATAGAACCGACTTCAGTTGGAAATTACTCTAAAAAGTAAAAAATAATTTTTTTCTTTGAACACCATCGAAACTACTTTTAAACATAAGTTTTGAAGTCGGCGCAAAAACAATGTATAGAATCATATCCAACTACAATTCAACTATGAATATAAATTTTAATGGAACCAGGTTCTTTAAGAGCATTCGCATACATTTCATTGATTACCCAATCATTCGTGTAATGTTACATTCTGCTTTTAAATTTCAATGGTTTCTCTGAAAAATGTTGGCAAAATATAGGCAGGGATTCAAGTGAAACAGCACTGCGATCGCTTCGAATTGCAATCGCTACTGGAAGTGAATTACATTATCATCAACTTAACTTGGCATGACGTCACTACGGGTGGAGCCAATAAGAGCTCACAAGTACTCAGCGATCTCCTCTTATTCGCCAAGTAAGCTGTGACGTTTTGTCTAGCTCATTTTTCATAGGCAAACGTCACGCTGACGCCACGATGTTTTTATCAAGAAACGTTCTAATGTAATTCATTTCCAGTAGCGATTGTAATTTGCGATGGCCTGTTTCACTTGAATCCCTGCCATAGTTAAATATCATTTTACCTATCGTTTTTGCGCCGACTTCAAAACTTATGTTTAAGAGTAGTTTCGATGGTGTTCAAAGAAAAAAATTATTTTTTACTTTTTAGAGCAATTTCCAACTGAAGTCGGTTCTATTTTTTTTTTTCCGAAAATATTTTATTTCTTTATTTTTAATGTAAATGCACTTATGTCTAATAACTCAACACTCATGGTATTTGATACATTTTATTTGTTTGTAATAATGTTTTTTGGTCACAACCAATATAAAAATCACAAAAAATAGCTACTTTAATTTTTAACATGTATTTATCATCTTCAGAACTTTTGACTTTTAATTTTACCTTGAATTTGACGTAAATGCAAGGTATAAAATACAGAATTTTATAAAGGTACCAACATTAACATAATATAATTGATTGTGTACATAATTTTTGAAAAAATAATATAAGTGTCGCAAATCAAAAACCATTTATTGCCACTATCGATATATAAAAAGTCTTATTAATTTACAATGTATATTGTAACCAAAAAAAATTTAAATTCGTAATCTTTTAGTTTTGCGTCATCCATTACCCCTTTCGTAACGATATTACATTGTTTTTTGAAGTTGGTTAAAAATAAAAACAACCTCCCCTTCATGGGGGTTCAAAGCCCCAAAAATGGCACAAACGTCCATAAGAAAATTCTACAGCATCGAAGGACCCCATTGCCAATTTTAACAAAGATCCGACCTAAACTGTCATTTTGTACTACTAAAAATATGGGGTAGATCCCATGGGGGATGTACCTGCATAAGGACATTACAATCATTAAAATCATTCAAAAAAAAAAAAAAAAAACCATGCAGCTGTTCAAAAAAATAGTGCAGACCTGGACTCGATCTCATTCCATCAGGAACTTCAACCTGACGCGTTTAACCACTTGACTATCGTGTCGCTCATTGAAGTAAGGATTTACGATAGCACATATTGTTTTAAATAACCTGAAATGTTCGTTTTTCGATCGTAACTTTTTTTCTAGTGAACAAATATCGTCATATGAGTACATGGTACCTAAGTTACACCATTTCCTATCGATTAAAAAAAATCGTCCAAATCGGTTCAGTAGATCAGATGTAATGTGCGAACAAACAAAAAAAAAAGTATACGCTTTGAATTGAGAACCTCCTCCTTTTTTGAAGTCGGTTAAAAAGTATCAAATTAAACGCAATTTATCTCTAATGCTTTTTCATTTAAATTTTTCGTCGGTTGTCATTTCTTTTCAAAAGAAACAATTGTCTTTTGATAAGGTTCAAGGAACTGAATATCGGGGGTTGGGTGGGGCGGGGAAAGTTTCACATCCCTAAAATTGCTACATCTCTTTAAATAGTACTTTGGAAGAGATTTTTCTTACAACATTAAATTTGAACTTTTCTTCAAAAGATTTTTTTTAAATACGAAATAAATATAATTGTGCCAAACATGATTTGAAAAGCTCTAAAAACTTTAGTTTGGTTATTGGAAGTTAGTATATTACAATATAGAAAAGTAATGAATTCAAATAATCTTACAAACACAAGGGTCATCAACCATTTTTATTTAGAAAATACTGAAAACAAAGATATCAAAAGCAAGTGTCGGTGATTTTATTACTTAACTGTTTGACTAGTTACTTCACCTCATTCAAAATATTTAAAATTGCCATACTAATTCTGTTCAGAACCGTACCTTTTTTTTCTCCTTTTTCAAAAAGAAAAAGGAAACTTTTAAAGTTGTAATAATGATAAGTGGTGAAAATTGCAGATAACTATTCTACCTTGAACAAAACTTACGCACAAAATAACCAAATAAAAATAACTAATTCGCTGTAATTAACAAGGCTACTAATTTATGTTTCTCACACATTTTTGCAATTTTTTCTTCCATACGCTTCAGTTCTAGTCACAGATAGGTAATTATACACTAAAAAACACAAAATATCCTTTTTTTCCTTTTTTTTGTTGAGTATTTTTCCTTCGTATTTTTGCATAATAAAGCAAAAGATGATATGAAAAGTTGACTATAAGTTACCCTCAATATCTATTTTAATGCTCTTTTTAAAGTGTATAAAACTTTCTTTTAATAACTTTTTTTGAGGGATATGCGTGAGTCATAAATATAATTCGCACAAAGAAAAAAGCGATAAACATAGCCTTTTTTATTTTTTAAAAACACTTGATAAAACACAGAAAGTTTCCGAGAAAGAAATTTAGTTTAGGAAAATTGCTACGAGAATAAGCATATCTCTCAAACGGTATCTTATACCGTAACTAAAATGATAACTGGTGATTTTATTTTTGTGCACAAGTAAGCGTTCCTTCATTTTGAGTTTTAGCAGAAAAATTTTAATGTTAAAATAATATTTTAATTATGAACTTCAATTTGTACTTCAAATTAATTCTTTTAACAACTACATCTTAGTGTGATCGTTACGAAAACTAAGCAATAAACGAATAAAATTCCAATTTCAGAGCATTTTTCAATTTAAGAGTTAAATCATTGCAAAAAGCCTTGTCTATGCAAATGTATGTAGATTTTTGCTGTTTAAAGAAAACGAAAAGTTAAGCTTGTGTTTACGATGCACGAGGAAATATTTCATGGTCTTAAACTGCAGCTAAAACAGAAACAGTTTAAATGAGAAAAGTGCTTTGGTGCCAAAAGTGGTATTTAATGTTAAGACTCCAAACGTGGAAGTGAAACGAATGGCATTCCAGTATGTCTAGAGAAGAAATTGAAATGGAGTTGATTTATGTAATCCAAAAAGAACAGAATTTCCAGACGCTGGTATATTTTCAACGACGGTTACTCGTTTTTTAGCCACATAACTCATATCGTTTCATCAGAACTATTTGGACAGCTTTTAATTAAATATTTTGAATCATCTATGAGTAATCAAGACTCTAGCATGCCAAAAAAACACATAACATTTTACCAACAGATTTTATTTTTCAAAGTATATAGCGCCTTTTTCTTGTACCTTCTTTCCCTCTTCCTTTATTATTGCTTTTTTTCTTTCCTTTCGTTTTGGGTACATTTTTAAACAAGATTGTTTGAAAGCACTTTAAAATTTGCTGTAATCGATGCATGTGGCGTAATAATTAATTGTTAAATATAGCTGCTATTTTTAAAATTTTTGTTAAGACCGAAATCGGCCTTTCATAAAAAAGTTATAAGGTTCTATTTAGTTGGTGGCTTCTCTTCCTCTGTGCCCGCTGGCATCATAGCAAAAGTATCTAATAAGTTGAGTGGGTGGGGAGGGGGTGGATTTCTTATCACCTTGTTTTTCTTATATCAAAACGTATTCCGATTAAATTTGTCTCGAGCAAAATGTACTGCAATTTTAAGATCCTGCTAAAACTCTACGCATGTGTGAACATTACCAAAAATATAAACAAAATTAAGAAAAAACACATTGCGCCTAGAATAGTGCGTCCATATGTACACTGCATATGTACTGCGAAAAAAAAGGCATTTACTATAGCATAGTTGGTTAATATGAAAAAGCGAGATTTTCTTTCGTTTACTACTGCTGTTACGCGGTGGAGATATTAAATCTAAAATGAATAACTGATCTGTAATTAAGTTTATTTTCTAACGTGTAATCTAGTTTTGTTTTGGCATTCAAAGCTTTAAGAAAGCTAAAAGTATTCTATATATATAAAGATGACGGTGTTCGTTTGTTTGTTTGTTTGTTTGTAACCGCTGGCCAGAAGCCCCCACAGCACCTAAAGACCTGAAACTTGGCTCAAAAATTCGAACGTATCCCAGTAAAATGCATCTCGAAGGCAAAATTTTAAATTTCGAATTAGTTATTTTTAAATTAATTAATTAGTCTCATTTTTGGTGTATCCGCCATAATTGAGAGGGGAAACCCTTCCCCCACCCCAAAACATTAAATATCGCTGGAAAGGGGTTTTTTTCTGAAAAAGAAAAGTTTTAGCATGTTTCTGTCCATTAATTAGAACAGGAGATATTAAGTAATCAAATTTAGCCAATTTTCAAGGCTTAACTATGTACACAATACTGAAACACTAGGTCCATTTTTCTGATCAGCTGCTCTTTTGTCCCTGAAGTTACTTTGTGGTTTAAATTTGCGTATAGATTTAAGCCTTGAAAATTTATTCAATTGGAATGATTAATATTTCCTATTTCTTTCTTAATTTTCTGTCTTTTTGACTTATTTGGCGAATTGATTTAAACTTCAACATGACTTTAAGTGGAATTTAAACGATGGAGCGCATTTGAACTAAAGGATATAATAATTTTACTTCAGAGGGGAGGTTGAAGTGAATTTAAATTTATTCAGTTGACTTCCTCAAAATTCGGTGTTACCGAAAATATCAGAATGGAACTATTATTTTTATGGCTATTCAGTTACTCTTGGTATTTGGCGTGGTAAAGTTTGGCAACAATAGGGATATTTACCAAACCTCCCAGCCAGTGAAACACTACTTTCTCCAAATCAAAGAAAAAGAAAACGCTCTGGGAAGGAACAGTAGCTGTTTGCAGTCTGAAGCGTATTTTATTGCATGTTTAAAACATGTATTTAATGACGCCATCACAAAATTTTTAACAATAAAGTTCCATTCTGACATTTTCACCGCTATTTAGTTACACTTCGCATTTGGCGTCGTAAAGTTTGGCAACAATCGGGAAATTTACCAAACCTCCCAGCCACTGAAAACTTGCTTTTTTGAGGGTCATTGTTAGATTGTGATCACTTCAAAGAGATGGTGCGAAAACCATTATATTTCTTTCCTTTTAATGTTCACATTTACATCATGGAAGAATGGTTGTCCCTATGTTAATAAATTTGGATTAGGCGACCAATTTTACATTGAAATTACGGTTAAATCGGTGAATTATATTAAATTTCACACGCACACACAAAATAAATAAGTTCGTCACACGCACACACACACACACACACACACACACACACACACACACACACACACACACACACACACACACACACACACACACACACACACACACACACACACACACACACACACACACACACACACACACACACACACACACACACACACACACACACACGAAAAGAAGAAAAGTCTTAAGAGTGAGTTAAACTTTATTTAGTTAACATCTTTTACATTTATTGCACGGGCATCGCCGTGCGGGTACTGCTAGTATAGAATGTTTGAAACTACATCCTTAGAATCTGATTATGAAATGCAGCTCTTGCTCAGTATTATTCTGAAGAATAACATGGAAACCCTTTTAACGCAATTTTTATGACACATTTGAAAGTCTATAAGGTCTTAGCTAGAAACTTACTTCTATAATTCATGTTTTAAAGAGTTTAAACCGGGATATAAAACGCAAGACAAACTCTTAAATTGTGATGATCTCTTGGATTCTTTAAAATGTTTAAAACGCTTTGTTTCGGTAATATTCCTTTCTTGTCAATAATTACGCTCACTACTGAGTATCATCTCAGTAATTCATAATTTGTAAAAGAATACCGTGTATAACTCATTATTCACCATTTATAACTCTGATTAACATAAAACCATTGATTTCTAATGTTTGATTCATTTACATAAAGGAAAGATTATTTGAAGAAAACTATTGTTTTAAAATTCCAACTAATTTGTATAATTTTCTACGTATTCTTAAAAA